>KZ119029.1:0-32154 GCA_002153405.1 Mycosphaerella populi pn0402 | reverse complement strand
GGTCAACTTTCGCCCTGGTGACCTGATTCGAAAAAAGCCCCTAGAGATCCTAGTGATATGATGAAGGCTCTAGGGGAAATAGAGGCACAATGAATCCATGCATGCTATCTCGAGATATGAGCTAAAGGAAGAAGGGGGGAAAAGGCTGGCTGGAACGTCTAAATAATAAACTGGAGCGGAGATCTCCGAATTCCGCAAGATATTATAGGATATGGAGTAGGAGGAGGCGGTATTGGCTTATAATTACTGTCTTACGGAGCAGGTTCAAACCTCTCCAAACCACACTATGTAATAGACTTGCTGCTCCCGAACTTAGAATCCTACACAGCACTCTATTTTCATAGATTACTATTACGGGGCCTCTCCCCACGTCTCTCCTACGAATCCATTGAACTATTCATCATCCAATTACGATTCCTACAATATAGCTATCTCGCTTCGCCACGAAATTAACTGTTTAAGACGACCTTGGGAGCTCACGCTGGGGTTTTCCCGTTCTCCGCTTAATAATAAAGATGCTATCCAGAGACAGGACTGGCAACAAAATTGTGACACGTCAATCGACTATTACCATGATGCTCTATTACAGAACATGGCCACATTGCCGGCGGACGAAGGGAACCATATTCTTATTATCTAAGAATATGCCATAGAGCCGAGATTTGCCGCTGAGGAGATAAAGACGTTACGTTACGTACTGGGTTACCCCTCTGCGGAGAAGCTACTTCTTATCTCTGGTTATATCTTCCCCTGCCCTGGGAGACCCTTTCCTCTCAACTTAAAACTGGATTTTTCATCCGAAGCTCCTACCGTTTATACCATATATAATAGTCTTCTCAAACCTTTACGCGGCATTTCAGTTATCATCAGTAAACATGGGAATCAAGGGTATCCGCACGGCACTCAAAGTCGATCTAGAGAAACCGGCCCAAGAGCAGCAAGGACTCCATGTATGTATGCCCGAAGCTCAGCTTCAAGTTTTAAGCTGATATCTCATAGAACAGATGGCACCCAGACAGTGAGTTAACTCCGTAGAGCTATAAGCTTCTTCCCACTAAACAAGCCCCATGCGACCAGTTCCTGCATACGACAAGATCCAAAACAACGAAGTTGTCAAGATCGAATGCCTCGATTGGACTGGGGGGCAGATCAAGAATAATGATTCTGCGGATGATATGAAGAACGTCGATCTCACGCAGATTCACTACCTCTCTGGTCCCTTCGACATCGAGACGGCCGAGCCAGGCGATATACTGCTTGTAGAAATCCAGGACGTTCAGCCTTTCCAAGAGCAGCCATGGGGCTTTACAGGAGTATTCGATCGCCACAATGGCGGCGGCTTCTTGGATGAACATTATCCCAAAGCGTATGTCTATCGATAGATGATCGTGTGATCCAGCTCAGCTCACAGTCATAAATAGGGCCAAGGCTATTTGGGATTTTGAGGGGATCTTTTGCTCTTCAAGACATATCCCGGGTGTACGATTTGCAGGACTGATTCACCCAGGAATCCTCGGGTGTGCTCCATCAGCTGAAGTACTGGCTGAATGGAATCGGCGAGAGGGCGAGCTTATTGCTGCAAACACAGTCGCCGACCGGATCGTCGCGCAACCCCCAAACCCACATAACACCCATGCGGGAGGTGCCGAAGAGAATATCAAGGAAAGAGTGGCGAAAGAGGGGGCACGAACCATTCCTGTATGTCTGGTCAACTGGTCCGTTTGAGAGAAATTTTGTTGAAGCGTACTAAGGCTGCATCAGGGTCGTCCCGAGCATGGGGGTAATTGCGATATCAAGAACCTCTCTAGAGGCTCCAAGGTATACTTGCCTGTGCATGTCCCCGGCGCCAAGTTCTCTGTTGGCGATCTACACTTTTCGCAGGGAGATGGTGAAATCTCCTTCTGTGGAGCCATCGAGATGGCAGGTGTTATAACGCTGAAATTCACCGTGATTAAAAACGGCATGGCGAAACTGAACATGAAGTCCCCTATTTTCCACGCCGGTCCGGTTGAGCCCCAGTTTGGTCCTGGTCGATATCTTACATTTGAAGGCTTTTCAGTTGACGAGAAAGGCAAGCAGCATTATTTGGATGCTACCGTAGCCTATCGACAAACCTGTCTGCGAGTGATCGAATACCTGCGGCGCTATGGTTATAGTGACTATCAGATTTACTTGCTTTTGAGCTGCGCACCCGTACAGGGTCATATTGCGGGCATTGTGGATATATCTAATGCTTGCACCACTCTGGCTATTCCGATGGACATTTTTGATTTTGATATCAGGCCCGAGGCCGATGTATTGCCTAGAGACATGGGGACTTGTGCATTCACGAGTGACTAGGAGATTTATTAATTTTGACCTGGAACTCGAAAGATCTTCCTTTCCAATATGTGTAATTCACACTACTTTAGTATACGAAGTATTGTCCAGCATGAACAAACCACTGAAAAACTACGCCATAGTCCAGTCTTTGGCGGACGTGATAGATCATTTAGAATAGAAGAATAGAACCTCCATGTACTTTAATAGATGTATATTACAGATATCCATGCTGATAGTATAGATGGAATCATATTTGATTGGAGGTCACGGGTGTTGTATTTGAACTAAGAATCGAATAAGGCTCCCTTCACTTTAGTGATGTCTAGTTGTGCATCAGTTATTTTGGAGAAACGCAAAAACGCCTCGTGAATTCGTATTGAGAGGGTGAGTACATAAAACAGAGAATCTTCAAGAAAAGAACTTCTTGGCGGCCGCTTTGTCTTTAGCCTCGCGGGCCTTGACAGCCTGCTTAACCCTGGCAATCTCGTTGGCGATAGCCACGTCATCAGGGGACAGCTTCAGAGCACTCTGGAGGTCCTTGAGAGCATCATCTTCCTCTTTCAGACCAACCTGAGCTACAGCCCGACGGTAGTAGGCCTTGGCCTTATCGGTATCCTTAGCCTTAGCAGCCTCAGCGGTGTCAAGGGCAAAACCAGCCCATTTCTTCGCCTGGTCAAAGCGTTCGACCTTGTTTGCCAGCAAAGCCGAGTTTGAATGAAGAGTGAATCGGAGAGCCTTAATTTGCTCGCCCAATTCCTTAGGGTCATTCTCCGCAGGCTCGGGGAACTCATTCAAGTATCGCAGCGCCTTTTGGTATTTGTCCAAGCCCAGGTTGTTGTCGCCACTCTTGAAGGCAGCATTGCCAAATCCCTTCAAGTCGGAAGCGATCTTGAAAGCCAAGGGGGCAGTCAATTCTTCTCCCTGGTGGTCCTCGGGAAAGTCTTCGTATGGGTCCCCAGTCGCATCCTGCACGCGCTTGGTGGCATTCTCATAGTCTTCGCCCTGAAGCTCGCCACAATCAACTACGGTAACGTCGGGGTCAGGCTTATCGGAATGTGTTTTGAGATTCTCAATCTTGCGGACGATGCTCTTGCCGTTGATCACCTCACCGAAAACAACGTGCTTGCCATCAAGATGGGGGGTAGGGACGGTGGTCACGAAGAATTGGCTGCCGTTGGTTCCGGGCCCTGAGTTGGCCATGGACAGCAAGAAGGGACGGTCATGTTTGAGATCGAAGTTCTCGTCGGGGAACTTCTCGCCGTAGATCGATTCGCCGCCAGTGCCGTTGAATGCAGTGAAGTCACCACCTTGGATCATGAACTGCTTGATGACACGGTGGAAGATTGATCCTATCAGTTGACAATGTGGTTAGCCGTGCCGCGGTCATGCACGCCATGCGCGGGGGAGGGGTATAAGGCGTACCTTTGTAACTCAATGGCTTTCCCTGGGTGCCTTGTCCTTTCTCACCAGTACAAAGAGCCCGGAAATTATCTGCGGTCTTGGGTACAACTAGTGACAGGGTAAGTTTTTAGGCAACGTCGGTTTGTTGCGCATCACAAGGAATTCTCTCTTACCATCATTGAACTATAACATTATCTGCGTCAGCTGCGGTTTTAAGACTAAAGAGCAGTCAAAGGACATACCAGCTCGAAAGCAACGCGTCCAGCCTCCGAGTCGCCGATTTTGATGTCGAAAAAAACACGGGAGCGCTCTGTACGAATGTAGATGTTAGACCCGTCGAAATCTTTCGTCGCGGGGAGACCGGTAAAGTCCCGCAGTGGAGGTACATACGAGAGCCAGCCATGGTTGATAATAGCGGGAGTAAGAAAGGTAGGTGTAGCGGGAAGAGATCGCAGAGTAGATGAAGGAAGTAACTGAATGTAGAGTTGGGAGAGAGGAAGAAGAGGTCGGAGCTCTGTTCTTTGGAGAAGATAGTGGGGTGAGGAGGCTTCGGCCGATCTTCAGGAAGGTTCTATGCCGCAAACCATACAAATGTGCAACTGACGCCTTTCACTGCGACGGGGGTATCTATCTAACTAACGTTACTCTACTATTTTTATTATGCCAAATTCGTCCCGAGCATTCACGCTAATAGTTCTGGCGGTATTTGAAATTCAAAAGACGTCTGGGAGGGCGTAGACCCAGCCCCGCTCTCATCTTTGTCCGTCCCCTCGTTGGGCTTGGGTTCTTTCTTGGGGAGAGTCGTGTTGATTTCGATCGTGACCTACATTCGAAGCCGTCGTTAGCGATGCAATCTATGGCGGCGCAAAGGGGAAAGCCAGCAAAGGCAGAATGTACCACAGCATCTTCACTGCAGTAATCGACACCCACCGGCCCGTCGTTCTTGAGTTCGACCTCCATCATGGCCTGGAAAACGCCATTCTTGACGCGCTCGGGGACATAAGACGAGCTCATCTTATTATAGAAGTGGTCATAGATCTTGCGCGCTACATCAGGCTTGGCGGCATCATGGAAGTCCGGCTTGTTCCCTTTCTTCATCTTGGCGTAAAGGGTAAATTGGGAGACTAATTGGAGCGGATAGTAAGTACAAGTGCAAAATTGGCCAAGTAGATTGCATACCGCATAGCACCTCGCCTTGGATATCCTGGACATTCTTTTTCCACTGCAATATATTCAGAAAGAGCTCTCGTGTAGCACTCCGCCGGCTATGCTTACCTGGACACCATTGTCATCCGGCCAGAATCTGGCCTTGAGCACCTTGTTCACAAGATTCTCTGCCTCCTTTTCTGTATCTTCCTGACCGACACCTGCAAATACAAGGAGGCCTCGCCCGATAGAGGAGATGAGTTCCTCATCCACGCTCACCGAGGCGGACTTTACTCGCTGGATAATGACTTCGGAGAATCAGCGATAGGAGCCAATTGGTGGTTTCAAGCATAGTACATACTTTTCATAGTATGATTGAAGTTCAACGGAACTCTCTAAGTAACGAATAAAATCAGTAAAGTCGACAAGAATATCCAGTTGAGGGAACGTACGTGATCTTAGTGGCGGCGGAGGGGCCCAACTGTATAGAACGCGATCCCATTCCTGGCCTTGGCACGTGCTCAGAGATGTAGCAACGCGTACGACCACGCGTTGTCCGACTTACAAAGCACAACCCAGGACAGCCAGATTGCGTTGAGGTATCGACAGCAACGAGAGAGAGTCTGACCTTCCTTCTCGCATTTCCATCGAATTCCCCGGCTTTGCCTCCCGCTTGGGCTGACCGCTTTCCCCAATAGGCAACCCTCGAAGCTTTGCAGTTGAATGCAAATGGATCATGTCCACGACGCTCCGCTTCCTCCCTTGTTCTCACAAACGGGCGAACCCGCTCAAACTACCATCACTTCCCTCTTGGTCCATTGTGCAGTGCCGACCCTCCTGGTCGAAACTGCATCCCGCATCCGCCCCCACCGTACTACACCTATCCCGCCTGTGGACGGCTCAGTCCACTCCCCGATACCGCAATGGCCTCTCGTAAAACGCAGCAGGAGATCGACAAAACATTCAAAAAGGTCGCAGAAGGGATACAGACATTCGAGAGTATCTACGAGAAGATCCGATCCGCCACAAATCCTACACAGCGTGACAAGCTCGAGGAGAACTTGAAACGCGAGATCAAGAAGCTCCAAAGGTTCCGTGACCAGATCAAAACATGGGCTTCTGGCAATGAGGTCAAGGATAAAGCTCCGTTGCTGGAGCAGCGGAAAGCGATTGAACAGGTAGGGAGCCCATGGACGGCGTTGCGGGAATGGGACTAGATTCCCGACTAACAATTCAAACAGTGCATGGAGCAGTTCAAGGCCGTGGAGAAGGAAATGAAAACTAAAGCATATTCCAAGGAGGGTCTTTCCGCTGCACAAAGACTTGATCCGAAGGAGAAAGAGAAGGTCGAGGCTTGTGATTTCTTATCGTCCATGGTAGACGAACTTCAACAGAAGATCGAAGCGATGGAAGCCGAAGAGGAGATCATCCACGCACAAATGAAAAAGGGCAAAAAGGACACCGTCAAAGCCAACCGCATCGCTGATATTAATCGTGTAACGGAACGGCATAATTGGCACGTCAACAAATTGGAGTTTCTTCTTCGATCATTACAGAATGGCAATCTGGAGGTGAATGCTGTCATCGAACTCAAGGAGAGCATCAAGTACTACGTTGAAGAAGGTGGCAATATTGACTACTCCGGAGAAGATGAGACTCTATACGACGACCTGAATATTGGCGAGGACGTGGAGGCACAATTCGGTATGGGCGGCGAGAACGAGCCAGGATCATCGCAAGATGCCCAATCTGTACCGGAGGATGAGCCAGAACCGAAACCGAAACCCAAGTCAGATCCAACGTCAACGCGGAGACCATCTGCACAGATGAAATCACCACTGCCCGTCCTAGCTACCCTTCACCCATCTGCGTCGTCAAATGCCACTCCCGGGATGAAACCTGCACCGCTTCCAACACGGCTTCCTGGGGAGACTCTCAAGTATGCCTCGGCCGCAGCTGCAGCCGCTGCAAGTGATAGAAATGGTGTCGGGATAGCTCCATTGCCTCCACCTCCCGGTGCTAGTCCAGCGTTTTCCAATGCTTTCCCCGTATCCAAGGCTTCTTCAACAGCATCTCCAAGTGTTTCATCAGTGCAACCCGTCAGCAAAACAGCGCTTTCTGTGGCAGTATCCTCCGACGACCATATTCCTACTGTGAATCGAACAAAAACTCCTGGTGGCACCAGGATATCTGGCACATCATCGCCAGCCCCAGTGGACAAGGCCGAGTCGTCAAAGGAGCCACCCACAACAAACGGCAAAGCCACAGTAGAGGAAAATTCCGAAGAATCGGTATTCCATCTACCTCCGAGTTTGCAAGATTTGGTCCAATCGTTTGAAATGACCAAGCAACGATCCACGACAGGTGCATCCTCTCCGTTAACCCAACGTCTCTTGGCGACCTCCCTTACAACATGTCCGGAGCCGGGTGATGCAGAGAAGCCTCGTCACTACAAAGCTCAGAACCCCTACCACACCCCTCTTTACTACCCGCAGGAGCCTCTCTCCATCTTTGATGACCCTCGCCTGTACGATACGGGTCGAATTGATACCGATACTCTCTTCTACCTCTTCTACTATCGACAAGGGTCCTACCAGCAATACCTCGCGGCCAAAGCCCTCAAGAACCAGAGTTGGCGCTTCCACAAGCAGTACCAGACCTGGTTTCAAAGGCATGAGGAGCCGAAGAACATCACCGAAGAGTTTGAACAGGGCACCTACCGGTTTTTCGACTATGAGAGCACATGGTAAGTTTGAATTTGATATAGTTCTATCCTTGGCTAGTCAATTTAAGACATGCTAACTTTAACCTGCAGGATGAACCGGCGAAAGGCTGATTTCAAGNNNNGTACAAATACCTCGAGGATGAGTTATAAATGGGCCCTTTGTCTAGAGACCACACGGGCAGTTGAAGCGCCCGGGCTCGCGATAATCCCGGCCACTTTCTTACTCTGGGATCTGGTGGCCGCGGCACTTGTTTTCTTGGGGAGCGGAAATAGATGTGTCATAGGGTTTGGAATCAGGGGCCCGGGGAGTTTATTGTTTTCTTCGAGTGTTTTTTTTCCCCATTGTTTCCCCAGTATTGTTTTTGCCGGGTGGCATCGGGCAATGAGTACAATGAATTGGGTGTCAAGGACACAGGAGTTCTGAGATATGTCCACTTCCAATGTTATCTATCTAGTGCTTTAGGCAACGGACTACTTAGTTAGGCATGAAATCGTAATGCCAGTTGTCCTACTGGAATCATCCACCCGCAAGTATCTATAATCATGCAAGTCGCTCTTCCAGCGCGCACTGCATATATCCGTCCTTGGGGAGCACGTGTAGGGGGGTAGCACCGCATGTTCTTTTGAATGCAAATGAAATTCCAGTTCAGAGATGCGACAAGTAGCTAAAGTGAGACGCAGCGAACTATAAAAGAAAGAGAGAAAAAGAAAAAAGATAATTATGACCTTGACTCCGCCAATCCCAACTAGATCCCAAAATAAACACCGTTTCAGATTATGCAAAGTTACAGATGTGCCTCAGAGGAGACCCATGGTGCGCATCTGAGGTCAGGCATGTTTCGGATAAAATGAGCCTTCTTGCACTGTATAAACTTGCCGGGTCCTTCGGGTGCAACCTGGAAGTTCTGTGTATTGATATCAAGCCATAATTCGTCGAAGCCGTTCATTCTCAGCTCAATGGTCCCCTTGACCATGCTCAGGTCAATGTTAATTTTGAATGATTGTCCTGGGACGCCGTGGAAGATGCCTAGACTCATGCCGTATACTCCGAGGTTGAGTTCTGTCTCGTGGGTCTGGGTGTTGATAGAGCCGGATACCTTCACAGAGACTTTTGTTAGCCGATAAAACTTGGAAGAGATAGGGTGGTGCTAATAACTGACGGTGAAGATGTCCACGGCGGAACTAAAAGGGACACGGTGCTTGCTGGCTTGGCCGAAGAGAGTCGAGCCAGATTCAGAGTCCTCAACTTGGCCTATTTTATAGGCACCGTCGCTAGTTCGCGATCGCTGGACCACAAGGGCTTTGGAATGTTAGAACAAAAGCGATGCGCAAGTGAATCAAGCTGCCTCTTACCGCTGTAGAACATCTTGTCCGGATCTAATCGTCTATTATCTTGAGGTAATGCTAAGAATAGCTGATGGTATGTCTAGGTAGTTCGTAGATGAGATGGTGGGAGATGGCGTGAATGAATCTGGGGGAGGGGTCTACATTTGTACGATCGAAAGGGGTCAGGTTTTACTTGATCATTGAAGGATAATTATCGAAGCCCCACAGTCGGCGATGATCATCTCACTATATTCATTAGTACGTGGGTCGCGGCAGATGCAGACAAGAATCGCGGAGTCCGGGAAAAGAGGCCCATTTGGCTTCACAATCTTCATTTTTGTAGTACGGAGTACAGATTGCTCTACACATATGTCAATTTGGTGTCCTAAAAAGTTCCAGTGAGAGACTGTGATGCATCACACAGCGACTGTTCAAGGTGGAGAAGCCCATACATCGTACCCGATCACCCAATGTACCCACCACCGGAAGCGGCACCATGAGCTGTGCTGATTCTTTTCGCTCTTGGTTTCAGGGATGCTGAAGGAGAGTTTTGACTATTGGGATCCTTTGGGCTCCCAATCTCTTCAATCATTATGTCTCACAGTGGCCAGGGGTCAAATCTGTCCTCCGTGGTCCAGCCTTGCGTTCTGCAACTACAAGAGCGTATCGGAAAAAGTGGATCCCAAGAATCAATAGTTGATCGTAGATTCTGCATCTAGCCGGATCAAGCAGGCAAGAATAATCATCTTGGCCAGGGTCCGATCGGATTGTACCCTAGAAAGCGCTAAACGTGCAAGCACGAGCGCCGCAATAAAGCCAGTCGTCTGCCCTAATTCTTGGGCCCCCCTGAACTGGCATTTTTCCTTGTCGGCGTTGCATTAGCTTTGCTCCCCATCAACATGTCATTTGTCGCAGAAACGCAAGATCTCAATGATAGGCGTCAACTTCTGTGCCTAGTAGAACTTTACCTAACTCCCCGCGGCGTGTTCAATGATCACCCAACTTACAAACTTGAAGTGGTTGGTCCCGCGCCACTCGGTTCTTCCGCTCCCCGACCGTAGCCACATGCAAGTATTGACACGCAAGCATGGTTCCTCCAAGGTTGTCAATAAATGTTCTTTTGGGCATCTACTCCTAGCGCTAGTATGGTAGGCCGGCCCTCTCCGCGTCCAACCGGAGTACATCACTAGTTATCTATCTAGCACATGGAGCCCAGGTTCTGACACCGGGAGCCATCCATGGATTCCTACTTACTTACCTAGGTACGCAATTTGAAAATAAATAAACTTCCAAGCTTGAGGATTTTGGGACTTCATCCAACTGCCTACAGACTAGCAACCAACTTCTCCTGTACTCTGTACGACAAGAGGCCATGGATCGAATCTGCCGGTTCTCTTTGCCGACCCGTTGCAGTGTACGAAGTACGTACAACTGGAGACATGCACGCGCCAATGCCGTCACACCCCCCCGCATTCAATATAACATGATGCAAGCTGTCACCTCCCGCGATCCATGGATATGTCATATGATTGAAGTGGAGAGTATGTACCTGGGTCTTCCTGCTTCGTGGCGATGATGAGAGCCAAGGCAAGGGCATGACAAGACAATGTCGCCGAATCGGAATAAACACAATGACACCAAGACAGCTAGGCATTCAACTGGCCTAGTATATGCCCCGTTGTCATGATAACGGTGTCCTAGTCGTGGGGCTTGGGGTATTGACTGAGCACGTTCAGCCAACAGATCAGTGGGTATTCGAAAGCCCGGGTGGTGTGGAATTGGATGTCTATACAACGTACATAGATGCCTGAGACTTGTTGTTCGGTCGATTCGGGTTATATTTGGGGAGAGCAAGGTGGAATTTTGACTGGGCAGGAGAGCGACAGGCACCAATTGGGCCATGGGGCGACTTCATGTCCTAATACTTGAGGGAACAATGTCAGCAGGCTTCAAAACCACGTTCTCTTATCCTCCAGGTATGACTTACCTTGGAGCGTCGGCCACCCCGTCTATCCTAATGGATGTGCCGTGCGAGTTCCCACGGTGGCCTCTCAAAGGGCAGTTCAACCATGTTTCCCAGTCTGAAGTCAAGAAATGCGGTACTCATGATTCATCGGGAGATAAGACTGTCTCGTGAATCACGGCGTGGAAGTAGAGCCTCAGCGTCCCTGGTCCGCGTCTGGGTGCCTTCCCTAGCGGCCAAACCCATAACCTCAAAGTCGAATCGAATATTTTAGAAATACCCACAAGTGTTTTCTTAATTGAAATATATAGTAACCATAATGAGCGATCCAAGAATAGCATATTTCCCAACCCCCGCATCAGACAAAGAAAAGTTGAAACATGCAGGAAGTCAAACCTGCAGGTGGCACATTGCAGCACACGTCAGGATCTTGCCGACCCAAGTCGAATGCAGGGCGCCTTCTAGACCTCTCCCCATGCCGCCAGGGAAGATTGTATTCGTGCAAAAATCGCCGCCCGATCTGGGCCGCCCTGATGGAGCGGGGATTATAGCTAGAGAACCAAGCTGGTCGTGCAGAGTGCTTTCTCCAGCTAAGCCCCGGCTACGAGTTCTTGCGCCCGGCGCCCCAAATTCAAACCGACTATGGGGTAGAGGTAGATCCACGGAAGAGGGTAAGGTACTGGCTTGCTGCAAGGCAGAGTACTTTTGCCAATGGCCCAGGTTGAGGCTCCCGACATTCCGCAGATCATTTGACTTGCCTAACGTGTCGGAGGTCTGGTGATTACGCTGCAGAGCATCCAATGACAGTCGAGAGGATAGGTTAATCCAGTCATATACTGCGATAATGACTCGATCGCGAGTCTACCCCGGGTATAGGAGAAGATCATCGTCACTCTCGCCACAATGTTTGCCCTGTAGATCTTCTATGTACAATGTGCTGTCCTCGTCCAAGTTTAGTTGAGCCAATAGGTGGTGCCGCCCAACCAGCGTTATTAAAAGAGCAGGGATTATACGTGACTGCTCTCATTTGCGTCCTTGATTTCCACCACAAGTGGAGGTCGTTTTTGTTGCGTCAAGAATACAAGTCCTTCAAACCAGCCCTTGTGAGCACTAACACTAAAGCGGAATGGTCCGATGTGCCTTGACATAATTACGTGGTCCGTTAACTTCGCTAAGTACGTCGAAGGCCGGTGCATGTGCCAAAGTACCTTGGATCGTTGGTACCCCGGTACGTGCACTGGGTAGCGCCCGATCGCACTTGCGTCTGTGTAGAACTATAGAATCGGGGTGAACTGGAGAGGCAGATAGTCTGCAAGGGCAACCATGACCACCCCGGTTGAGGAGGGTTTCCTGAACAGAAGAAGTACGGCTACAGAGTGGACAGGGGAGCGAAGCCAAGACAGCGATTGCCAAGGCCCACGGGGTGGTGCGGTTGCTGCAGGTGGTGCATAAGAAGCCACCCATATCCCAAGAGCGGCCCAGTTACAGGGGCTACACGAGGTAAAAGGCTCACGAATGGCCGATTGCAACATGATCATAATGCACCTCAGGCCAATTGGGCTTGGCGCGGCGCTAAAGATGCGGGATTTTTCGCTTCTAGAAGACTGGGATCGGAGAAGCAGGGGCTGTGCGGGCTTTCTCATTATGACATCGTTTGTGGATCGGCCCATCCCCGGATTAGGAACTTGGGAACAGGCCCTTCTGAACCTTGGCGATCAGTTATTTTTTGTTTGGATCGTAGATCGCTGGGTTAGTGACTTCATATACTCGGGCCGCCGTTGCCGAGTGGGAAAATGCGAAAAAATGCCGCTCCAGTACTTTCCATGTCCTGACAGCCCTAGTCTTGATTTTGGTCGTTCTAGTTTGTGTTCACGCAGGTGATCATTTTAAAGTGGCTTCGCCCACATAAGAAAGAAACGATAGCAGTGTCCTCACGAACCAGCCAGACAAAGAGAGAGAGCCAAAAAAAAAAGGCCCCCTCGCAGAATCATGAAAACCCAGTATCACAGCGAGGACTAAGCCCAAGCAGGTAAGGTTCTGGAACAATACCCTCGAACTTCTGGACTGGACGCCACGCATCCAACCTGAAACGAATGGAAAGCCGCTACACTGCAAAAAGAAAGCAGAAAGGAACCCCAGCGCAGGGGAGGGGCCAAAGGCCGGGATGCAACGACGCTAGAAGTTTTCCAGAAGCGCACTAAGGCACGCAGAACAGCTCCACCATGGCCCTGAAAAGGCATGATCATCCTCAGCCGTGCGAGGGAGGGTAGGAGCCTTTGGTGGAAGAGGGTCGAGCGTAAACAGGTCTGACCGCTGGGTTGATCGTGCAGCTTATCGGGGCCAATCCTGGGCAAGCCTGTGATCATGACTGGCAGCGAACCTCCAATCACAGCGGCGGCAATATACAGAAACTGGAGCCTGACGCTAGAAGGGTCGTGGAATGTTCGTCGCAAGCGCTAGCGAGTCAGCATGAGGGAAAATCCCGGGCTAAAGGTCGAGGATCCGCCGTGTTTGCAGAAATTCCCGCAGATGCAGTGATCCTCTCTCGGAATGAGGCTGGCGGGGGCTGTGGTGTGGAACTGGGCCACTCACACTGCAGCCTCAATCTCAGAGGCCATTCAGAGGACTGCCTGGGTGATGCAGTTCGTGTTCTTTAGGTCGTTTTAATTCTAGTATGGGAAAATCAAAATAATCCGTAATTCATGGGGGAGGGGGGGGGAGGGCATAAAAGAAAGCTGCTCTCCTGCTTTTGCTGGTTTCAAGACTGTTTTGATCTTGATTTATTCCTCGATTACCCTGAATTATTCTGCTTTATTGTGTACTGCCATAGTCTTTATCCGTGGTCTTGTACTCCAAAACTATTCCGCAAGTGGTAGTACGCTGCTCATGCATCTCGCCCCCAAGCCCCGGCACTCAGGACTCGAGTGGGAAACCAGCTTCAGAAGGATTCGTACCGTCGTCTCACAATGGTAGGCTGGCCCCTGGTCAAGATTTTTTTTCTCTAGGCCTTCTAGAATGCTGATCTCATGGGTCCTTTTAAAACTAGACTGCACTTCCACATTCTTCAATCATTCCCATCCCCAAGAAATCCTACACCTCCTCTCCAGCAATGCAGTCCCCCTTCAGCTATACCGACTCTTCATACTCCTCATCACCAGGCGGTATGGACTTCTTTTTCTACGGCCCTCCGGTCTATGACAATATCTGCGACATGGATAATACCCACTTCGCTGTCCCCGATGTCATGCCAGAACCTGCACCGGCCTATACCTTCACTGGAACCCCCAGCGCATATGCTTATGCCCCCGCCATCCCCGAATTCTCTATCTACGACCCGTCTGTGATGGCGACAAGTATGCCCAGTCCAGTGAGCAGCTGTGGCAGCTCCTATGGCGGCAGCAGCTTTCAAGCACCAGAGGAAGTTCCTGTGCCCAATTTCCACTTCGCGCCTACCACCGAGGATGCCACTACCCCGGATTCCCCACCAGCAACTCAGTCCAAGTATGTCGCTATCGAGTTTCCCCCTCAGTGCGACCGAAGCAGCTATTAACATGCTATTCCATTTTAGGCCTGCTAAACCATTTGCTTGTGATGCCTGCCGCAAGACATTTACTCGATTTGCCGATTTGAAGCGCCATCAATCCAGTGTTCACTACCCTGTTTTCCGCAATTGCCCCGTCGAACACTGCTCCCGTAAAGGTAGCAATGGCTTCCCTCGTCAGGATCACCTGGTTGAACACCTGCGCTCTTATCACCACTTGGATGTTCCAAAGCGACGAGCCTTGAAACGTTCCGCTAAGGATATGGCATAATATGCTCATCTATGTAGCCCTACAATCTTACTCTCTGGCGGAGCGAAATATGCTATCACCGAATTTACGACTCTACGAACTTTCTGCTTCTGTGTTCCTATACCTTCGATTCGATTCATTGGAGTCTTTTACGGCGGCGCTCCACTTCTTACTTCTTGTCATTTTTCAATTTTTCCTTTTTTTTTTTTTGAAACTATTTTCGCACTTGCGATACTTCATTTCAACATGCGTTTCAATGATAGACCCCTTTTTGTTTTTTTGCTTGTTTGGTTTTTCATGTATAGAAGAAGACCCAGGCTCCTTTTTTTTTTTTTCTTTTGCAAATTTCTCATTAAATTCTGATGATATCAACAATTGGTTCTTTTTCTTTCTCTATCCAATTTTTTTTTCATGATTTTCTGGATACAATCTCCATATCTCTTTCATACAACCTAGACTACAGGGATGCAGGATGGGACTATAGACGGGATTTCCACATTGGGACTTGCGAACAAGGATTGGAGAAGGGATCTCACGACGATCATGGCTCCTCTAAGTTTCAGAAATTCCAATCAATATCAATAGGGTCGGCCAGCCCGATATACTTTTCTACTAGTTTAACTTTTCTTCTTACTTGTGCCATAGTCTATCCCTTGCCATAATAATCGACCAGACAGGGATTATCTATGGCCACCTGTGATTTGGTGTCGCACGAGTCTTGACTCGGTCGCTGCATTTGCGGCCTATGAGAGCTTGTGTGACTTGACACGCTCTCGCGAGCTAGACTATATATGGTAGGCGCCGAAAGTATCCAATCATTGAAAGAGGGGGGGCTGCTACGATAAGTGCACATCATGCAAGATACAATTCTGGGGGTCCAAGGAACCTTGCTATCTCCCCCGCTCTTGCGCCAATTCCCGACTCCCCTAGACGTTAATCCAGAGACTATGGAGTCGCTAGAGGGGTGTAGGAGCATACAACAGGAAGACACTTGGAATCCTTCTGTCGCATACCTCGGGAGGCCCACCTACCGTTGCGGCATTGGATGCAGGTACGTGCTTTGTATGTATGTAACCCTAGGACCAGGGCCGAGTTCCTCTATGGGAAAGCTCGGGGTTGAGTTTACCTCTACAGACAATGAGAGAGAGAGAGAGGGAAAAAAAGCAAAAGGTAGACTACCAGCCCCCAATCCACCCTTTCCTTATCACGGCCTAGTGCCAATCCTTCTACTGCATTCAATTCGCAAACTTGCTGGGTGACCGTCGATCGTATCGGATCCTCCGCACACGGTTTGCTCCACTGTCAATTTAATGCCCCCAATACATTCAAAACGGTAGAGTTCATCTACAATTATCCGCACTATTTCGAGGCTACTTACCGACTCTATTAACCCTACCCCCAACTTCGCGGCTTTCCAGGATCTACGAGACTCCACTGCTCCATCCTGACTCCAACAAATTATCGAAGCTATAAGCTGCCAAGGGGACAACAATTGAATGTAGAGCACAAGTGGGTCAAGCGATAAACGGACCCAGTCTGTAGCGCATAGAGTGGGCACACGGAAGCAGCGACCTCAAACAGCTCATAGTTAAACCATCGGCCATTAATTAGCAAGGACACCTACAAACGGCACTACAACGCACTTACGACGACAGTGCATATGTGGTCTGTTCCCCAGATCCAGTCTCCAAACATGGCGTACGGACTCCAACTGCCGATCCCTCGTGGCACTACCGGTGGTCGTGCCCTACTACGAACCGATAATCACCGCACTAACGTGCGTTGACGCGGTCAAGCAAGAAACAACCCTGGTCCCCGTTTCAGAGTTCAATACTCCGGTTCATGGAACCATGCCAGCGCATAAGGCTTGTCCGTGCGTGGGGAGGGGAGAGCCACGATGCTACTACACCGCAAGGGAGGGTGAAAAAGAGTTTAGACGTCAATGCGTTCTCCGTTCTCCATTCTCCAAGAGCCGTATCGCGCGCTTCACGGTATTCCCGCAGACCACGAAGAGAGCTGCCAGTGACGAGGTCGGCCGAGGACCCCCATTGGTGGACGTACTTCATGTGCCGAGGGTAGCGGGGGCTAATGTTTCTATCAATGAGCAATTAAATGGGCAAGGTCCACCAGGTGGGCGAGACTCAGTTCGATCACTGTTTCGTGAGTCTTCCCCAATTTGTGGCCGAGATTACCGTGGGCCGTGGATTTGACTGGGTGGGAGGACCGTTTTTTCGGCGGTATTTTTGTGGGCCGTCGGCATGTCCCTGTTGTTCCTGGTTCCTCTTCGAAATCTATTTCCATCCCGAGTCCATGGATGGTGTTCATAGTTGCGACTAGTTGTGTGCTTCGGTTTTTTAGTAACGGAGTACTCCGTCTCTGGTAAATAGTTAATCGGAAACGTCTGAGCAGACCCGCGAGCAGAATGAAACCCCCGCTTGATACGTTTCGCCAAGCGCCGGATACGCCGATCAGCGGTGGCCACCATCACTTTCTACAGTGTCAATATACGGAAAGTACTCACGTGGATTGCTGATTTCCTGTCAGATTTAATTAGTTGGTCAGGGCTCGGCGATGTCCGCGCTGACGAACTACGGTCCATACTGGGTACTTCGTACCATGCGACCTGGTCAGTGCTGTCCCTCTCCACCATCACACTATACATGTTCTTCTTGGATGCCTGAGATGGCGACAACAACTTAATTTGAGATCTTGAATATAGAGAGAATTTCTGAAATGGTCCACTAATTTAAGACATCGCGTTTGTGTGAGCTTGGGTTCTGCCCCCAAGTTGTCCTAGGGTGATCCATTTCACTGATACCTTGCTGGCGGACTGTAAGCATTGCTTATATCTCCACTACATCTTGGTCAAATGCGAAACATTTGTGTTGAAAAATGGTCTACACATAATTATCAGCCTCTGTTGTTATAGCTTTATTCGATGCAGGTGTTTAAGTCTGATGCACAGACTAGGGGCAGTTGATACATAAACTCATTGTCTGACAGTCATCCGTAACCTTTTGCCAATAATTCACTTTGAAAAGTGAATAATAGACATCAATTCGGCCTATTAATACACTATGAGCACATTCACGGTGAGTTTCATCCTGGGAGACTTACAAATTTTGGCTACACTTCATCTGCCATCGTTGAGTATAAAAAGGCAGGAAACTACACCCATTATAGCTGCTTCCATCACAGGAATAAGTATCACAAATACGTGATAGTAATCGAGCTTTACATCTCTTTACCCCATTGAAAATAAGATAGAACCCGAGGCTCTCCTTCACAGCCATAATGCCAAGATTGCCAGCCAGACCTAAAGTGAACAAGGCGCCTGCGAGACCTAGCTCTGCCCTCGGCGGCGCTGGCCGCGGCCGCATCGTCAATAATACAAATACTGCTAACAATTCAGCGACTCAATCTAGTTCAAGTGCGGATTATTCGACAGGTCCCCCTGGTGTTCCTTTTCCAAGGCACCCTATTCCTGCTGGCCCTCAGGGGTTTCCTGGCCAGGCGCGCCCTGCTGGTCCCATTGGGTATGATACTCGTCCTCGCCTTCTAGGTCGAGAGGGCTGGGAGAGAATCTGTAGAAGAGCATTTGCTAGTGATCGCGGTGACCAAGGCAATCAGGGCGATCAGGACGACCAGGGCCCAAGTGTTGATGAGGATACTACTAAACTTCCCAAGGATCGTCGTAAAACACGCCCCCTGGGTTCTCGGTCAGATTCTAGCTCTGATTCTGAGCCAGATTCCAAAAAGGCTAAAACTTCGGAGACCTCTGAATTCCCCCACCAACATCGTCGGGCTTTAGTGGATGCTTTAGTGAACCGCCACTCTCCATTTCGCGGTGCTGTTCCCCGAGATCAGCTACAACAGAGAGGTTCCCAGTTATCACGCTGGATTGAACACCCTGATGAACCTGACTGCAAGACTCCACAGTCATCACTGACTGTTCATGATCTCAAGAACAATTTGAATGTTTCAAGGATCACAAGTCCACGGATAAGAGAAGCCTCCGCAGAGAATAGTCTATTGGCTCCAGGAGGGCCGAGTGTAGACGTCTCCAACTTCATTACTTGGCTTATTTTACAAGATCCCCGATATCCCCCCGGGCACCTCGAGAATGACCCGGTCGGTAGCGATATAGGTGTCCCACGGGACCGTTTCGTTGGAAGTACATTCCCCAACGGAATTTTTTTGCATGATTTAATCCGGATGAATAAGGAATTCCCCCATGTATCTGAGATCGCTTTGGCGCTTTTCAGAGAAGAATATGGTTCACTTAAGAATCTTAATCACATATATGCCAATGAGATTGTAAACGTGCAGACTCGTTCGTATCTGATGGCACATATTTACAAGGACCATCCAGAAGAGCCATTCCACGGCGCACATACATTTAAACATAGTACGCATCATTATGAAGAAATCCTTGGAACACCGATTGGGCAGATTGTAGGACATATAATGCTGGGCGGTTTCCCTCGTGGCACGCACCGCATCGCGAATATAGTTTGTTATAGGTCTATAGACTTGGAAGTTCGAAAGTTTCACCTTCACTTACGGTTTGATATTGAGCCTATCGACATCCAGACGGATGAAGTCCCCCCTCAAGGGGATCCCCATAAAGGAGATGAGAACCCTTTCAATTAGCATATGTCTTTAGCTCCACGAACCTTGAGCTATATTCGTTTCCCCGTAGCGTATTCACAACCTATTGACCGGAAGTCCTATCTGAGGAACTTCCAAGGTTGCATTTCCAAAGCTCATAGTTAGGTCGCCTTTATATTCGTGCCGCCTTTATTATTTAATTTGAAATTCCATGACGTGTTCCCTGTGTTTATCCTTTATCATATAAGGCAGTAGGCTAGTAACTTCAAATGGATAGATGCAGAGTAAAAGGAGGCCAATTCACACTGAATCAGTGTTTCTTTGTTACTATTAGCGCTATTACTATCTACGTTGATAATATTTCGTACAACGTCATATTACCAATAAAAACCATCGAATCGTACTATCTAAGTAGTAAGCTTGGAGTCCGCTGAGACTTGAAAGGCTGCATGTGAGTTCATGACAATATAAGATTCAAATTACACCTGCTTAGGTCCTAGATCTGCAAAATCCATAAAACACACCCCCTTGGCCCTCCCCACCTCGTCAAAAAGCACGCCTTCATCCTTGAGCCTCAATCTCTTCTCATCCCGGAATGAGCCATTCCCAATATGCTTGCTGACCCTCCACTCACCCTTATACCCACCTAACGATCCATCAGCCGCTAGAACACGATGGCATGGGACCTCAGGTGCGAAAGGGTTCGTGCGCATAGCGTTTCCCACCGCCCTTGCGCTGGATCCGAGATACTTCGCCATGGCTGAGTAGGTAGTCCAACGGCCGGCGGGGACAGAGAGAAGGACGCGGTAGACACGCCGGCGGTAGGGTGTTAAGGTGGGGTGTTGGGAGATGCGCCGGAGGAATTTCTGTTGCTCCTGTTGAGTGGGTGGGGTTGTGGGTTTTGGTGACTGGGTCTTTTGAACTTCTGTAGGTATATCTGACATCATGGTGGCGACGGAATGAGCTTGGGCAGACTTAATCCCCGTCTAAGTCGAGATGCTCGCGCCAAGTCGGATTTATAATGTGGCTGGAGGTTGTTAGTTTGGATCGCGCGTAATATTCCAACGACGCGCAATGACGCGTCATGCAAACATACCGAGGTATGCGTTAGAGGGTCAGAATGGACGTTTAGTTTTTTTGAATGGAATTCATAAGAAAGGACAGTTGATATGTGCAGTGGGTGATGAGTTTGTCAATGATTTGTAGCAGCAAAGGTTGATGTCAAAGTGGCCAATCAGAGCGCGTCGCCACCGGCCTCAAACCAAAATAAGTTCTACACCTCATGCGATTGGATAATTATGGACTAAACATCAAAGTTTGGAGCTCCTCCAGCAGTGATCTGATGCTAGCAATTTCTGCTCAATTCCAGACGTGAGTCATCATTCATGTTATAGTTACAAAGTGCTTCATTCGCTCTAAAGAAACATTCCAAAATTGATCGACATCCATTTACCTAGCTTCAAAGGTTCGAAGATTATCATACATGGTCAACGTGCTCTGCAGTCTCAGGGTCCACATAGCTACCCTTGCGACTGACAGTCTGGACCATGCCCGGCGTCTCAGCCTTAAGGCGGGCAAAAGTCTTCTCTGCATCCCAAGTCCAGGGCGTCCTTGCCGCAAACAAAAGATCCATGTCCTCTAGCGTGCGCTGGCTACTCTCGGGGTAAAATGCATAGACCATGGGAATGGTAATGACGTTACTTGCGGCAAAGACATACAGTGTCTTTTCACCAATGGAGCTGAACATAACTGGACACAGCAGGGTCTGCATAAGCGTTAGCATTAGTCTAATGCACGATAATCGAAACATTTAAGTCATGATCCCACTCACCAGCCATCCGTTGCCAATACTCCAGCCTACTACACTCCAGGCATTGCCCTTTGCTCGGACTGCCATAGGGAAGATCTCTGCTCCGTACGCCCATGGTGTAACCAGCCAGGTGGCCCCAAAGGTCGATGTGAAAATGAAAATCATGGACGCTGCAGCAGCACCGTAGGAAGATGCCTTGCCGACCTCGCCAGCTGCCTTGGAGTTAATAGCAAGACGGGAAAATCCTCCTCCTAGGAACATAGCAATTGCCTGGACTACCGCGCCCCAGTATAAAGTCCATCGACGGCCAATGCGATCCAGAGTAAACACGCAGATCAGGGTAGCAAACTAAACCAATGTTAATTCAAGAAATCATTTTTAATGTCGGTGACTTACCATGTAGAAAATATTGTTGAGACCACTGATCCATTGGCTCTTGGTCGCGTCGAATCCTGCCGTACTGAAGATAGTCGGCGCATATACCGTGACGCCAGCAATGCCAACCCATTCTTGCATGATCTGCAGCCAAATGACCAATTGGACGCGACGTCCGATATGCAGGTCCCCAGACTTGTAGCCAAAGAGCATGGCGATATAAGATTCGCCGTGCACAATAGTCTTCTCCATCTCGGCGTTGCTATGGATATCCAAAAACTCCGCCTCGGCTCGAATGCTGTCTTCAGCACTCGTTCCACGTAAACGCTGCAAGATGTAACGCGCTTCCTCTTCGCGACCGACCTTCACGAGCCACCGAGGCGATTCCGGGAAGAACCAGACCGCGGCTAGTAGGATCAAGAGGAAGATGATCTGGAACGCGATTGGGAACCTCCAACGGAAAGCAGATCTTCCGCCATCGATGTATGACAAACCAAATTCAAGCCAGTAGGCGAGAACGACTCCGAAGATGTTCAAGAAGAACTCTTGTGCGATGAAACTTCCTCGCGAAGTATGTTCTGCTGTCTCAGTCGCCCAGACAGGAACAATCGCATTGAGAATACCTGTACCAATGCCGTTGATAGCGCGGGCGCAGATCATCCAGTTATGATTCTGGGCTGAACATTGCAAAGCCGCACCAAGAATAGCCCAGAGGGCTCCTGCCGCAATTGTTTTGATTCTACCTGTCTTATCACCGAGCCATCCTCCAAAGAGACCACCGAAAAGAGTGCCAAGATAATAGACTGACACAATTCCTCCTTGCAGGAGGGAGTTGGTGACAACGGGGGTCAGCTCGCCGTCCACTTCTTCAGAATAGCCGAATTTCATGAGGCTAATATAGTCTGGTGCGTTGTTCACACCCGACATCATTCCTTGATCGTATCCAAAGAATAGAATCGATAGCCCCGCCACGCAGTTGATTGCGAGGAGAAGCTTGCGCTTCTCCAAACGGTGGACCACATTCCACTTGTGAATTTTGTCACTCATCTTGGGCCAATTGAATATCAAATGAGGCTTGAAAGAGAAATTTAAAACCCAGGGTTCATGTCTTCAGAAAACAGAAGAAAAGAAAGAAAGTCTCAACCCCACGGGGTAACACTGAAGGAAGTTCGGTTACGCACAACAGCGGGTCTACGCTGCCTTTTATCCCATGAGACTCTTAGCATAGAGAGAGTCCCGTCCATATATGGCAACGAGCGGCATCGTCCGAGCCGGAACCAAGGCGTTTTCACGGGCATTACGGGGGAAGCCCGAGCAACTGTGGAGGAGAAATCGGGGTCAAAGGTCGTGCCACACCCCACTAGCCAACAGGGCAACCGGGTTTATGGGGAGAATCCTGCCGTGTGGGGTATAGTTCCAGCACTGTTTAGCCGGTCCCAAATGACGAGAATCGGCAATCCGAGATTCTTCAGGAAAATGGCTCTTGGGCGTAAGCATCTACCTAATAAACATGGGAGTTTTGTTGCGTACTTCACATAGTTACCCAGGGATGATTTGCATATAATTTTACCTAGATACATCCATGGATGGTAGCCATCAAGCAACTATTCCGCAAAAAAGCCCAACAATCCGAACATCGTGCCGAACAGCTGTGGCTCCTCCAATGAGCGTTAAGGCCTCCGCGCGGGAAAGTCGCCGTTTTCGCCGTTTTCGCCGTAGAAAAGATCGGTTAATTACGCCTTCAGAATTACCCGTATCTTAGCTCAAGATTCAACCTCTTCGTAGCAATTTTCCAAATCGCTGTCTTCATCCTGTTACAATTATACCGCGATTTGGCCCGAATGGCAATTCTCAATTACAATAGGGATCGACAAGATCCCATTTGGGTTTATTTGAGCATGCAAGTGCTCAGGAGGCAGTAGATGATCAGGTAGGAGTCTATCTATCGACAGAATGTCTACTTTCAGCTTGAGCAAAGAATCTGCGAATGCCATAAAGTTTCTAGCATGGAAGTCTGTGAGTAGCACAAAGGAATTGTGATAGCCATGTCGAGGTGACACGAGTTGGGGTTTCACCGCCGCTGGTTCCTGGACTAGTTGGCGCATCATGCTGTCGTCACTTATAAGCTCACGCAGCAACCCGTCAACTGATTTACCGGAAGGAGGCGGCTGAAGAGGAAAGAGCCAAACAAACCTTCAAGCGACAGCGGATACTTCAGCACCAACGCCAGACATCCCTGATGGTCAATATACATCGGTCGTCGCTTGATCTTCCTCATGTCAACCCCACGTGATACGCCAACGCTTCTCCATCTCCCGCTGCTCGTGCTCGCATACCTGCAACCTGAGCGTAGGCAAGACCCGGACTGGACGTACCGACAAGCGCTATGCAACAGTGCCCTCAAGGCCTTCCTGGGCGTATTCGCGTTCTGTCGCATCAGACCCAGTCTAACGCTCCGCCCAGGTCTGGAGCGAGACAGATTTGTTTTGATAGAGCCGAGCAACCCCGAGTTCTATACTGGCATCGCTCAAGACAAAATTGTCAAGCCAGAGGTTATAGGGGGAACCTGGTACCCCAAGCGACTGCCAGCTGATTTCATAATCCCAGAAGGCGGACACATTGTGCTTCATCTACATGGCGGCTCCTACATTATGGGTGACGGCCGCACAGCCTCCTGTCAATTTCTAGCCAAGAATCTCCTGGCACACACCCCGGCGCGCTATATACTATGTCTACAATACAGACTTGCAGGACATCCGAAGAATCGCTTTCCGGCCCAGCTCCAGGATGTGATTTCCGCTTACTCTTATATGATCCACACCCTACATATACCACCAGCGCGGATAATCGTGAGTGGTGATAGTGCCGGTGGCCACCTTGTCCTAGCGCTGCTACGGTACATCGTCAACTTCGAAATGAAATCCCTCCTGCCACCCCCTAAGTGCAGTTGGTTATGGTCGCCTTGGTGCGATGTGCCCGCAGGTGCTGATATTGCAGCTTGGGTCAAGAGTCCCAAGTACCATACAGAGTATATACCAGGTTCCCTGCAGGCATGGGGGGCTAAAAACTTCTTAAGAAACCTGCATCTGACCACGCCAGTTGAGGAATATGTCGCTCCCATCAAGCATCCGTTCCCGCTACCCTGTCCTATGTTTATCGTTTCTGGGGGGCGAGAAGTATTATTCGAGGAGCACTTGCGGTTTGCTCAGGTCTTCCAACGGCTGCCCGAGAACATGGCATCAGTCAAATTCTATATGGAGGATAAGGTTCCTCATGATGTTCTCATGGTTGGCTGGATTATGAACTTTGAAAAGGAAGCTCGTCTCTGCGCGATTAAAGCTGGAGGTTTCGTGAGGCACCTGGAGGAGAAGTTGAAGTAATCTTGACTGAGTTATCAAGCAGAATTCAAGTGTTGACATTAGCTATCCATTATTATTTCTATTTTTCTATTCTATCCCACTTGTCCCCCGACAATAAGATTTAACGAGGACCTTCTCCGATAAATAAACTCTGTTTATTTACCGTAGACGAAGAGTCTCTTCTCGACTGGCTCGAAGACCTTTTCCCGCGCGGGGCCAGTAGATTTGCCAAAGACCAGCTGTGCTTGCAACCTCCATTCCGAGGGGACATTCCATTCCTGAGATACCCGCTCGTCGATCATGGGGTTATAATGCTGCAGACTGGCACCTAGACCCTCGGCTTCCAGCAGAGTCCAGACTAGCTCATAGTTAGCAACCATTCTCTTTCATTCTGGCCACAGATAGCCTACCTGCATGCTGATGCATTCCATTGGATTGAAGAGCCCCTGGTATCTTGTTAGCTCATTAAACTTCCTTGATGGCTTTGGAAACATACACTCTGGAAACTTCTCGGTAAGCATAGGCCAGTTCTCCTTTAAGGCCTCAAAGGGCGCAGGGTCTTCGTAAAATAGGACCTTTTCCAAACGTTAGCTTGACAAAGAAGATCAACAAAGAATACATACTGATCCATAGGCCGCACGGAACATAGCGATACGAGGCTTGTATAGTTTCTCAAAAAGCTCTGGGGGTACAGAGGTGCTAGCAACTTCGTGTGCGATGTCCCAAAATTTCTCGTGCTGCTCTTTGAGCAGAACAACGATACGAGCAGTCTGGGTATTGAATGCGCTTGGAGTATGCTTTATAACCTCTCCAATAATCTCTTGGATTCGGTCGTCTGAAACAGTGGTCTCATTTGTTAGGGCATAGATACTTCGACGGCCCTTCAGCCCTTCCATAATCGAGGAAGAGATGTTTTCCATTTTGATGTTCGGTAAATGAGCTTGAGAATAATTTTCTGAATATGAGTATTTAATGAGGAAGTAGCCTTGGTATGATATATTGGACTTTGCAGACAGACTTCGAGGGTATAAATAGTCTTTTCTGCGGCTGTGACAAGAGATCGAGATCGGGAGCGGAGCCCCAACGCCGGGCTCAATGCCGCATTTTGGCCCCCCGATAAGACGGTGAACGGGACGAGTAGACACCGACCACGCGAATCGCAGATAGTTGGAATATACTTCATAGACTTTAAAATTGGAATTCAGATATTTCTAATAATTGGGAAAGCCAATATATCATAACAAAGCTACCGATTAGGCCCGAATTCTCCCTCGTATCTTCATATCTTCGTATCTTTTTGTGTGATCCAGTCGGGAGTATTTGCTTTGAAGGCTGCTACACTCAAAGTCCCTACTATTTGACCTGAGCATGTCCCTAACGCTTCAATATTGTTCTATTTGGGCATATGAGAACTCGCTGTAGAGGTTCAATGCTGATGATACTCAAATGGAAATGAGTCTGGGTAATTTTACCCCCGATATGGCTTCGGATGGAAGGATCATAGCCCCTCATTCTTGTATTCCTTCCACCAATCTCCCCTTAGCCGCATAGTCTCGCTCATATCCTTGTATGGACTACTATCAGGACAGAACCTATATCGATCCAGCTCCCGAAAACCTTCCTCGGAACCGTCACCCACATGTCTCCAACATGCTGTGTTATCCAATGCCCATTTTTCCAATTGCTCAAAGTCTCGGCACATCCTCACCTGTCCCAGTCCACTTGCTTGGTCTGGCTGAAAGCCCGTATATCGCGGTGTGTCGTCTGCATTACACATAGCCTCGTCACGAAGCACAAGCAGACAGTGTTCCAGATGACCGAAGGGTGAGCTTTGGGGCTTCCCGTCACGAAACTCTATGAGAGCCGTCCGCATGGTCTTCACGCAGTGTAGATTGTGGTATACGTTGATGATATAGATTCCTTTATGGGTATCCCAAGGGAATCGTTGAGCTCGGGGAAGGCCTATGGACCGGGCGTATGCGTCTGAAAGTGCGATGTTACCCAGGTCGTAGCTGGTAGCATCCCATAGAGCATCTTGCTCGGTATCATTAATTGCTTTATTTGGGCCCCATGGTCGCGGCACCGTCCGAGTTAGACCGGCTAAGCTCGAAGTTAGAGTATGCCAGGTACCAGTTAAGATGCAGCTCGGTAGACATACCGTATTCTGAGCGACAAGGAGACAAAAGTGCTTTTTCGATTCGGAATATCGAAATACTTAGGAATAGAATATTGACTACGATTGAGAGCACCAAGAATACTCGTAGTTTTTCGACCTTCTTTGTACTTGTGAAAACCTCGGCTGTTTCTTTGATCAATCTGCCCTCCACCCTGCTATCATACTCTTCATCCTCTGTGAGACTAGGGTTAGATACTTTAATGTAGGGTTGATAAAACATGTTCAGACTGAAACGGTCTGTTCCAAAGCTGAGTGAATGTCACGGAAGCATCGGGGGGCAGGAGCTGCTTAAATAAATCAGGTAAGGGTGGGTAGACATTTAGCTCTCCTCCAGTCAGATCTTTTCTTGGAAATTGATGGTACAGCGGTGGAATGCATTGTCTTGGTATTTGGTATTCGTATGCAGACCGTATCTACTGGGAATAAAGAATTAAGCTAGGGCAAAAGTCCGTCCTGAATCAATTTCAATCACGCACCCAAAGTAGCGGTGATTACCTACGTACACAATTTGGAAACAAAGACGGGTTTTATGCTTTCTTTGACTTTATACGATGACACATGGAGCTGCAGGCTCTGGAACTAGATGAGATCATTTGTTCCCAGAATGAGATGAGATCTTCTTATCGATGTACCATACTCTACCAGTAGCCACTGACATCTATTTGATGTCTATCTGTGGGGTGGGCTCCGCCCCGGTTTCCTTAATATCAACCTTCCACTTAGCCTCATCACTCAGCTCATAAGGCTCAGAAGCTGTAGAAAAATTAGCTCTGTATAATAAAATCTTTTCTAGTAGCTTGTTAAATGTGAGACTTACATCGGGCAACCCTCAGCGGGAGAGCAATGGCTCCAGACAAGAGGACAAAAAGAGAGATGAGTCTGTAGAAAGACGTCATAGTGAAGATCTAATGGCTGCTCACTTAGCAGAGGATGTAGATTATGGAGTTATTTTGATGTGAATTTCTTGAAAGTTGATTTGAGCCAGACTTTGGGGGCTACTTGGTTGATTTTATAACTTTTGTCGTAGACGGGATGAATTCCCACTGGAACGCCATCGTGGGGCTGCACCTGAGTAAAGGCTTATTTCCAAGGATGGTTTATTTCCAAGAGAGATTTTTAAAAATTGCCGAGCAGAGCACCTTGAAACGCTGGAAGCCTACAACGGTACATAGCCACGTATGCAGCCACTTGCAGCGCGCCAAGGCTGCTAGGCCTTCCATATGCTTGACCACCATATTCCTTGTCAAAGAAGACAACTTCATCGTTGTCTCATTGGAATGAATATTCTCCTGCTGCGAGTAACGGGCCTGAGCATATGCACTTCGGCTCTTTGACCTTTCCTCTAGATTAAAGAACAGTCAGTCCTCCTAATCAATCGCATTGACTAAACTTGACTTGTTGAGCAGTCAAGAGTGTTAAAGATATTACGTGAATGATATTAGAAACCTTTTTATGAAGGATCTGCTGTTCTGAATTTGAAAAAATAGTAGTTATCCATTGAACGCGTTTCATTATCGGACATCTAGTTCCTCTTAAAAAAACTGTAGCTTTCCTCCGAGCGAGCCTACATGTAGCATATCACTGCAAGCCACTGATGTAGTTTGCGCGAAACTTCTCCTCTGTTTACCCCAGTATAACGATCCCCGCTACCATTGAGCCTTCAAGTTGCCAGGCCCACCCTTTCCAGTGCCCATTTCATGTTACAAATTGAGAATGCCGAAGATGCGGTCTGGGGTCAAAATCCTGATAAATCACTGATAAATTCCTGCTGGAAACCTCAAGACCCATCAGGAGCCAGCGTTCTTTGTTTGAGCTTGCAATTTCTTGTGTAAGGTTCCACTGTGGCTGCATGGCACATCACATTTCCATGGATGTCAGGACTGGTCGCTTCTTTACTTGGGGACCAAATGCTTAGTCGGGTTGCTATCCACTGTATTTGTATTGTTAATGTCATATAGCCTATGTATCTCGATACAAACGTTGGGATAATTACTTACCGTGTAGGACGTTTCCCTCGCCTTTGTCTGGAAAGACTAGCCCATGATGCCTGAATTGGACCAACCCACCGTCAGCAATTACTTGGACTCGCACGCCAGTTGCCGTCTCACGGACGGTTTGGGGTATGCTTTGCAGCAGAACCACCGTTTAGTCGTCCAGTTGAACTTACAACACTTTCTTTGGCGCCAAGTATTTGGCATCCACATCCACCCTTCCCTCCCTGAAGATCCAGAGAAGATCAACGATGTGGCATGTGGGACCCCATGATGGCGGGTAGACGCCACTTTTAGGTCTGGGACTTGCCACGTCTGTTAACTAAGACACTAAAATCCAGTTATACGATTATTCGCCTGAAACAAAGTGTGCTTTTAATGACCGACTTTTGCTGAATATACAAAAGTTCGCAGGGAAGCTAGAAAGTATAGGCCAGGTGGAGACGGAGGCTCTATTTACACATTTAACCTTGGAATTCAAGCTTGTTATCAGGAGTCCGCCCAGTGAACGGCGGCGCCACTATATCCATGGATGTTTTCCTCGAGTGGTTATTGTAGCACGGCGGCCTCTTGAATACATATTCCTGAGAACAAAGAAATCATACTTACAATGCTGATCTAGTGGCCGGGTGAAGTCATGCCCGCAGCTTTGACATATTTCACTATTTTATACACGCAACATATTCCAAATAACAGTGATTTACCAGGATCCACAAAATTAAATAGGGTATCTATCAATTGATTCATGCAAACTAGAGATCAGAGCTAGTTGCTATTGTTCACAACTAGGCCGTGCTTAGCCGGCCAGAAAAGCGGTAAACCTCCTATCCCGCGGGTAATAGATATGCTTTAAGCGTCATCGATGTCGGGGCCGAAAGAGGACTAGACCACTCTATCTTCCGTATTGACGGCTCGCCAGACAGAGGAGCAAAAAAAGAGTTGTAGGCTTCCGGAGAAAGGCAGTGCTTTCCAAGGTTGACGACGCACATTTTGAAGACACTGCTCGAATATCATAGCTTCGAACTGCAGCGCAACAGTGGGGTTTGCTTGGCACACTGTTCCTTGCCTTTAGACCTCTTCTATATTGAATCATTTTCCAATCAATCCTATATCAGCTATCGTGAAACCATTTGGTATCTCTTTGCATGGTACCAAAGCGAGCGGTATTCAACGATCAAGCTTGTCAGATTCTAGGAGTTGGGTGGTGTCAATTTTATGTTAGGGTTCATCCTCATGTCTAGAAACCCAGCTTCGAAGTACTGTTGTGCAACAATGCTGCATATCGGGTTCCCGATTCCAATGGGCGGTGCAGGCCTGATATTGATCATGATTTATACCATCCATCGCGGTAAAGAGGGGTCTAGCAACACTACTTGAAATAATCGGAGCCATTCTTGCACGCATAGTGGATGTCTTAGTATTGACACGACCGCGCTAGTATTCGGTTGGTCCAATAACAATACGAGTTTACGTGGCATTACGTACTTAATGCCTAGGTTTCGAGGCCTTCAACATTTCTGCCGATTCTGCGCCGCTTCGGCGAATACGCGCCTCTACGGACGGATCCGCAATGTGGCCGGAGCAGGCCGGATCTACCGCTCTTGCCACCGCCTCCTTGAGAGCCTGGTTCGGTAGTACTCCGTACGTAGGTGTAACAGCAGTACCAGTTCTCCGCATTACCGAAGCAACCCGAACGGCTTACCTAACGCGCTTTTCAATCTCAAAATACCGCAAAGCTCAGTCCTTTCCCGTCACAGCGTCAAAAGACACCTCTCTCAATTGCGACACCTTCTTTTCTTCTCCGGGATAAGTTTCTTGGAGCTCCTGTTGATTCTAGTTTCTGCTTGCTCCTGAATTCTCCTACCATGTTCCGCTCCGTCCTGCCCCGGGCTTCGCCTCGGGCAAGCCTGCGCGCCTGCGGCCCCAAGGCCTTCCCTTCCAACCTCGTCGCTCGTCCCACCGTCTTCATTGGCGTCTCAAAACGTGGTTATGCCTCTGAATCTGGTAAGAGATCCTTTGTCCCGCAATTTTCGGCCTGCCGGAATGATTTCCCAGGCTTCCCGGATGCGACGGCTAATTCCCGATACATAGGAGACCACGATCTTGTTATCATCGGTGGTGGTGTCGCTGGTTACGTCGCTGCTATCAAGGCTGGCCAAGAGGGCTTGAAGGTATGCAGAAGATCATTCTCGAATACAACAGCCTTTAAACAAAAGCTGTTGCACATGTTTCACTCAAGATCAGGCTAACTGAAGTATCAATAGACTGCTTGTATCGAGAAGCGTGGATCCCTCGGTGGTACCTGTTTGAACGTCGGATGTATTCCCTCAAAATCTCTTCTGAACAACTCCCACCTTTACCACCAGATTCTCCACGACACAAAGAAGCGCGGTATTGAGGTCGGAGATGTGAAGCTCAACCTTGCTCAGATGCTCAAGGCCAAGGACGCTTCCGTGGAGGGTCTGACCAAGGGTGTTGAGTTCTTGCTTAAGAAGAACGGCGTTGACTACATCAAGGGTGCTGGTTCATTCGTTGACGCCAACACTGTTAAGGTCGACCTCCTTGACGGTGGTGAGCAGACCGTCCGCGGAAAGAACATCCTGGTGGCTACTGGCTCCGAGTCTACTCCCTTCCCCGGTCTTACCATTGACGAGAAGCGCATTATCACCAGCACTGGTGCTCTTGAGCTCCAGGAGGTTCCCAAGAAGATGGTTGTTATTGGTGGTGGTATCATTGGTCTCGAGATGGTATGGCATAGTCTCAGTGCTTGATTTCTGTACGATAATTGAGGTTTATATGCTAACTTTGATATCTCCAGGCTTCTGTTTGGTCCCGCCTTGGTTCCGAAGTTACCGTTGTCGAGTTCCTGGGCCAGATTGGTGGCCCTGGTATGGATGCTGAGATTGCCAAGCAGGCTCAAAAGATTCTGGGCAAGCAGGGTATCAAGTTCAAGACCAACACCAAGGTTACCAATGGTGACGATAGCGGGGCTACCGTCAGCCTAAACATTGAGTCCTCCAAGGGTGGCAAGGAGGAGACCATTGATGCCGATGTCGTCCTGGTCGCCATCGGTCGCCGACCTTACACCGAGGGCCTTGGCCTGGAGAACGTCGGTATCGAAAAGGATGAGCGTGGCCGTCTGGTCATTGACCAGGAGT
>KZ119028.1:0-11858 GCA_002153405.1 Mycosphaerella populi pn0402 | reverse complement strand
GTGAAGTAGGCAATGCTACCCACTAGGAGAGCCACTAGAACGACCAGATCGAGCGTATCGAGTTGCGCCATGGTGGGAGAATCCCGCGAATATTGAGAGTGGGAGAAGATCCAGCGAAAAGGGGCGGGAACTTTAAAAAGATCAGAGGAAACAGATGCAGGTGGGGAGGAACGAAAATCGGAACGAGATTAGACACCGCGCCGCAGGGCCTCTATCTCTCTCTCTCTCTCTCTCTCCAGTGAGCCGGGGGGACCCCTAATTAGAAGCGAGTGAGTTGGTGAGAGAAGGTAGAAGTGGTCGCAAGGCCGGGTCGAGAAGAAGTGGTCTGACCAAGGCTTTTCCGGGGCCGCGGGTCACTTTCGAGCGGACCGCTTTCTCGCCGAGAGGCTTCACCGACAGATCGATGTGGGATCTGATAACAAGATGGCGTCTCCTTTCGATTCGGCGTCAGGGCGGGAGTGAGTTGGGAGTCACGGCGTATATATACCCCACCGACCCCAGCTCCGTGGATTTATCGAGTATTCCGTACCAACGCAAATACCCCGGATAGTGTGGCAGCAGAGCCGTGGTGTGGAATCGGGACCTGGAATCGGCCTACTCCGCGTACATGCACGAATTCCGGCGCGGGCAATTATCTGCTGAACCTCAGGACAAGTGGCTTTATTTCCCTTGCCAGCCATCCCCACTGTGTTGGGCATCGCAGTCGCCCCCCCCAGCCCCTCGGGTAATACGCCAACTCGGCACAGGCGCCCGGGATCTGGCCCTTTCACAAGCGCATGAAGCGGATCACACGGCTGTGCCAGCGGCCGCTCGTCTCTTCGTCGCCCCCGCGGCTCCATTCCGCAGTCCGCGGGCGCCTCCGCGCTTGTCTTGGGATAAAACAGTCGACACTGTTGTCGGTAGATCGTGGATATCTCGGTAGATCAGCTGGGGGATTTGGTCACGGCTCGTGGGAGTCTGGGGGATCTTTAAGTTGTTAGAGGCTCCGAGCGACTCTCGAGGACTCGCCGCGTTACATTCATCCGTTACAGTTCCTACTTTATTCTTCCTACTTTCCAAGGTCATTGCAATATGATAGTGAAGACTAGGACACTTAGACAACCTTGGAGACTTTCCAGGTTTCAACCTTCATTCCCGGATATGTGGGTTGTTGCCAGTGGTATATAGTTTTCCGAAGAGGCTCATATTCAAATGTTACCTTCCACAGCCCCAAGGTTGGAACTGTTTCAAGTCAAGATGGATCCATGGATATTGCCTATAGTAGACGATCTCGTCGCATGATACGCCTCGGTATAGATGCCATTGGGAACCTGGAACAGTCCGAGGCTAAACCACGCAAACTTGAAGATCTCAAGTACCCGCAACGGTTAATTGTGCACGCGACTCCACGAGTTCCTCAGAACCTGTTTCAGACAGCCTAGTGTGTCCCCCTTCAGTTCTAGTTGCTGGAAAGTACCACCTGCACGTCTGTTGGACCCTGTTCTCGAACGGTGGACCGTTCGTCCTGGGCACTGACCATTTGCCACTGACGTGCATACACCTCCCCCCATTATTCTCGTTGAAAGAATATGATTAGCAGACTCCTGGAGATGAACGCATAATAAGCCTTGGCTTGCCGAATCGGTGCCTGACAGCTTGCAGTTGTGGACTATGGACAAGTCGTACGTGGTGTCTCTTCCTGTGACGGCCTAGGAACACCAACGCTGGCGCCCAACTATTTTGGGGTGAAACTTAGGATTCAAATTGAAAAAAAAAGAAAAAAAAAAAAAATTAGAAAAATGAATGAATAACAAGAACGATACCCGTGAGAAACTCGAGCAGTAGGTCTTTCAAGATAGATTCCATAATGACCGCAACAAAGTAGAAGATGAGCGTCCCCGTGCGCCCCGGATCAACATCTAGGAACCTCGCCATCCGCTCTTCAGGATTTTGGAGCGCTTCATCAAACACCCCTCCCCCTTCCCCCCCTTTTCTACCATGGATTGAGCTGCCCTAAATGGCTCACTGCTGATCTCCTCGAATCGGCAGCCTGCATGAGGTTCACCCAGCAATGAGCCCTTGACTTTGCACCAGTAAGCATTGGACATCCGATCCCCTCCCTTGCGACCCTTGCGATCCCCCCCCCCCCCCCTCTCCCTTCTCGCTGGTGCCCGAGGTCTGGATTTTACTGTTATACTGATTGAGGTCTTCCTCTTAGTGGCTTCAAATTCTGCCAAAACTGGCCCTGGCCAGCAACCAACGCTGCCCTTAATCCTCGACGAGCTTAAATCCGCGTCGCACCACAACCTCGCGTCCCTACCAGATCGGCGAGGGACAAAAACCGCACAATCAACTCCAATGCACAGTCGTGAATCCTCAGCCGTCCGTGGAAGAGCTGCGGACCTCTCAACTCTTGCCCCGGCGATTCCAACTCGTCGCGGCCATTCCGGCTCTAAAAGCCCCGATGTCTCGACCGGTCGCCCTGCAGGATATGACGTGGGATTGGAAAGGCGACCGTCCAATTCTTATGGTCATCACCGTCAAACCTCCATCGTCCATGGCATGCAACACTCTCGAAATACCAGCATGGCTGGCTCGACCTCTTCTACAAGCCCTTTAAGCCCGGAGCTGATCGCGTCTCTTGGCCGCAGTGGGTCCGATGATGCCTCAATCCCGTCCAAGATGGAACAGTTAGAGACGCATCCGATTCACTCGAGTCCAGCAGGTCTGGCTTCAAGCTATGCTATGCAAGGAACCCTGAGCACCATACAGGATACCGATGCGGACGAGAGACTCGACGGTAGCCCGGCAAGCTTGGTACATAAGCGCATGAATTCTGGCGGCAAAGCTCGCCGAGAGCGTTCCCATAGTCGCTCACACTCAAAACACCATTCGGAGTCAAAGACGGTCGGGGAATACGCCCTACATCACCTGTTCAACTCGGTAGAACTCCCAACGCTCATCACAGAAGCTATAACAAGACAGCTGACGCAAAAATATAACAGTTTGTTGGGCAGGCAGACAGTAAGATCAACCAGGCTATCCTAAAGCTGGGAGAATCCGAGGCACCTGTGGAAGAAGTATGCGGGCCTGGTGCAGACCGTAACTTCGATCAATTAATATCGGCACTTGGTCATATTGCCAGACAAAAGCCAAAGCCTTTAATTGATACCATCATGCTATGGCGCAAAGCGAAGGGAGATGCTGCTATTACCGCTCGCCAAATGATCAATGAACCTGTAAGTGACAATTGTTTCGAACTCTGCAATTACGACTCCTAAATTCGCTCACCAATTCCAGCTTCCGCCAAAACCAATCGTAACAGAAAATGGGGTTTTGATGCGTCGTAACACCGAGCCAACCCAGTCGCCAGCTGATCAAACTGTTCCTTCAGAGAGGCCAACGCCCTCGACAGTCTTTTACAATCGCAATGATGATGTGGCCATGGTTGAACGCCGCGCGACGGTCTCCGTATACTTGGTTTGCAGAGTATTGATCGAAATCTTCAATCAAAGCGATCTCGCATCGATCACCCTAGATATGGCGGATCGTTTGGAAGACATTGTGTTTGGTCAGCTGAGAACAGTAGACCCAGACCAAATTTCTGCATCACCACTTCGAATGGCCAACTGGAGGATCTATGGCCAACTCCTGGGTATTATGAGTGAAATGAATTTTACAAGCGTCGCAAATAGATTCTTGGCAGAGCTTGACAAGTATCAGAAAGAGGAGGCATCTCGAGGACCATCACGAGATGGCGACGCAAAGGCCGAGTTGCTTATCTTAGGAATGAGATACCTTCGTCTCCCAATGAATCCGGATGCATGGCCAAAGGCTTGTGATTTCATGAAGTCGTTGGCCCGTTTATTTGTCAACGCTCATGGCCAGAAGATCAAGCAGGCATATTGCTACGTGATCGAAAATCTGCTCCTCCCAGTTGCTGCTAATCCTGTCTGCGACCTCTCGCTTCCTCGGTGGAAAGAATTCCTCGACCTGACTCATCCACGACTCACTCAACTCCTCACTAAAGCGCGACACTGGCCCGCGGCTTTCTCCCTAAATGTTCTTCTACTCTGTATTTCAACAAAAGAAACCTTTTCGTCCCAATGGCTTTCGATGGTATCAAGTCTGTCGCAAAGACTAAAGGATCGTCCGACAAGAGCTCCGGCCCTGCAAGCTATCTGCCGCTTGGTATGGACCTACTTTTTCCGCTATTCCGACTCGCCGACTACAGCCCTTCGCAAAGTTGAAGAAGTTGTCAAAGTTGCGTTGCCCACCGGTAGACGAGTCCATTTGAGCACCGAGCCTGTCTTTGCCGATCCTATGATACATCTGATCCGAATGATTGGCTTCAAGCACCCTGATGTCTGTTTCAGAACAATTATATTTCCCCTTATTAACTCCGACTTATTCTTGTCTGGCCGGGAAGTAAAGATTGAACAGATGGAGCCAGAGAAAATGGTCATTGGCATTCGTGCCTTCCTGGCTACTATGTCGGACTTAGAGACAAGCGATCAGATGTGCCCTCCTATCCCTACCGGGTCCCTTCCAAACCCATTCACGGATAACTTGGATCCCATCTACTTGCATCGTCCCCAGCTACTCGCCGAGCCAAAGGTCACAACGGCATCCCCAAAGCCAGATTCTGCCTTGTCCTGTCCCGTCAATACATCCAGGCTAAGTGCCACTGCTAGAGACTACTATCTTCGGTTCTGCGAGGTACTTGGTAAAATCACAATCCTGTGTGATAATACATTCGGCGGCCAGGCTACCCTTGATGAGAAATTTGGCTCCGCCACTCCTAAAACCCCTATCACCGAAGCCTTTGGATTTGGTCGACGCGATGACCACATTAACACAGTAGATCATAAGCAAGGCTTCTATGATCTTCTTTATGTAGCAGTGCAAGCTTTGCCCCGCTGCCTGTCAGATCATATTCCATTCAACTCGTTGATCAACCTACTCTGTACGGGAACAGCTCATGTGCAATCAAACATTGCCATATCATCAGCGGAATCATTGAAAGCAATTGCACGACAGTCCCATGCGCAGCAAGTGACGATCGGATTCGCTAGGTTCATCTTTAATTTTGATGCAAGATATTCTACCATGTCCGATGAGGGCATGCTGGGACCGGGCCACATTGAATCGACTCTGAGACTTTACACTGAACTCCTACACATATGGATCGACGAGATCAAGCAGAAGACTAAAGAAGCGGCTTCTGACCAGCTTGAAAAATCTCATTCAGGTAGCCGAGCTCTACATCTGGATCTGTCGAGCGTTCTTGCATATGTGGAAGAGATTGAATCCCATGGACTGTTCTTCCTGTGCTCGCAATCTAGGCGGGTACGAGCATTTGCCATCAATGTCTTGCGTTTAATTACCGAATTCGACAGTGCTCTCGGCAAGGAGAACACAAGAATTATCAGAATCCTCGAAGGGGACTCGCAACAAATTTTGGATCTGAATGACGAGCAACTCACAGTTGCTGAGCGTAGCCGTATCCAAAAAGGGAAAAGGAGAAGTGTTTCCCAGAATACCCTGATCGAGCTATGTAGCAGCGAGGTGTCTTACGATTCCACCTTGTGGGCCAAAGTTTTCCCAAACATTATTCGGGTCAGCTTTGAGACATGTCCATTTGCTGTCACGCTTGGTAGGGAAATCGTCTGCGCACGCCTTGTTCAGATGCATAAAATGATCACGTCTCTCGCCGATGGCTCTCGACCCCCTCATTACTCCCCAACGGATGCTTACCAAGGCCGTCCCATGGGCCGCAGCAATCTGACCGCAGAAATCCTTGTCGAGCAGTGGAAACTATACCTTGTCATGGCCTGCACGACTGTTACCAGCGTCGGCGCACAATCTCAAAGTCAATTGGCGAATGCTCAAATGCATGCCCGCAAGGCCTCCAAGGGGGCGCAGTCACAGGATAAGATTAGCTCTGCTCGAAGCCTGTTCGCATTTGTTATACCCCTTCTTTCTGCCGAGCGGGATTCTATTCGAAGTGCGATTGTGGTTGCGCTAGGGTCCATTCACAAAAATCTATATCGTACTCTCCTAGAATCTTTGCAATATGCTGTCACCACTTGCAACGAAGAGGCCAAAATTCGAATCAGCACCCACCACCGAACACCAAGCAGCCCTCGCCGCAACAGGAAGACAGACCGACTTCGTACCGAAGTGACTCATGTCTATAAACTCACTTCTTTCTTCCTTCGCGAGCCAGAAGTCTACAACGATGACTGGATTGTCAATAACCTGATTACTTATGCCAAGGACATTAGGATTTTCCTCAGTGATTCCGAGGTTCAAAATGATTGGGAGTTCCAGCGTTTGAGGTTCCATTACTGCGGCCTGATGGAAGAGCTTTTCGAAGGTGCCAACCGGACCAAAGATCCATCTCGCTGGATACCATTTGAGTCGAGAAAATCTGCTTTCTCCTTGATGGAGGATTGGTGTGGCTATTCGCCTAACCAGGCTCAAATATCCGAAAGAGAAGAGCACATGCGCAAAATTGCTATGGCCCAGCCACACGAGACCGGCGAAATGCGCAACACCGCTGCTGCTATGGAGATTGAGAAGAAAAACCTTCGGGCAGCGGCATTGAGTGCAATGGCTTCCCTATGTGCTGGGCCAATAAGTATTAGCACAGAGAGTGGAGCTCATTTACAGTTCGATGTCGGTCGCATTCTTTCCTGGATTGATATCATTTTCAATACCGTTAGCGACAAGTGGCATACAATTGGGCGTCTTGCTTTGAAGAACATCATTATTCACAATAAGGAGCACTCGTATCTTATGGAACGATCGATCGAAATGTGTTATGTCACTGAGCGACCTAAGACAATCGAAAGCTACTTTGAGGTGGTCACTGAAGTGCTCATCGAGCATCCAGACTATCCCCTTGAATTTTGGAGAATTCTAGGGGCAGTTTTAGTGACACTTGGCAATGAAAAACGTGAAATACGAATGAAGTCAAACAAGCTCTTGCGAAAACTCGAGGAACGCCATCTCAAGAATTCCCGATTACAAGACTTCGACATTAGCATTTCGGATAAGACCACCGCAGTTTATAAGCTGGCCCAATTCGAGACATCCAAACGCCTAGCTAATCAACACTCTGATCTCGCCTTCACGCTTTTCTCCGAGTTCGCTTTGCATTTCCGTAACCTTCGGACGGACAGCCAACGCAATATGGTCGCTGCCATTCTCCCATGGGTTCAAACTATGGAGCTTCAAGTGGATCCGAATGGTGGCCCAACTGCTAGATCATATATGCTCCTTGCGAATCTCTTTGAGATTACCATTCGCTGTAGTACAGTTCTGCCAAACCAAGTCCAGGCGCTCTGGCAAGCACTGGCGACTGGTCCTCATGGTGGCAATGTTCAGCTTGTCATGGACTTTATCATCAGTCTATGCTTGGAGCGAAAGGAGCAGAATTTCGTGGAGTACGCGAAGCAGATTGTTGTTTTCTTAGCCGGGACCCCTGCGGGTTCGAAGGTGATCGAGTTCTTCATGCTCCAAGTTGTCCCGAAGAACATGGTCCAGGAACGCAATGATCTCGCGCCCCCTCCTCCTGACACCCAGAGTCTGCCTTATGTCGCAGATCTAGCGACGATTCTCCCGGTCGGAAACAAACAAGCAGGTCTTTCGCTCGGACAAGTTGCGCTTATCTTCCTTGTTGATCTTATGGTGGCCCCTGTTACCCTCTCTTTGGGCGACGTTGTCAAGCTACTCCACGTAGTTCTGATTCTCTGGGACCATTATACTGTTACTGTTCAGGAACAAGCCCGAGAGATGCTGGTCCATCTCATCCATGAACTCATCGCCGCGAAGTTAGAAGATAACCAGCCCCCTGGAGCCCGCCAATCAATTGAAGATTTCGTGGAGTCGATTCGCAAGAGTGATCCTACCGTTGTCTGGGAATATGAAGAGAATCAAGGCAAAGAGGAGGAAGCAGATGATCGCCGAGTACCCTCGGCTATGGCTTCGGTCACTCGCGAGGTTGTTGGGTTTTTTGGCATAGGCTATGAGAATGTCGGTGGCCTGTGGGCCAAGGAAGCTTTGAACTGGGCTACATCTTGCCCTGTCCGACATCTAGCTTGTCGCTCATTTCAAATCTTTCGGTGCATCTCCACCTCTCTGGATTCTAAAATGCTAGCCGATATGCTCGCTAGGCTTTCGAATACGGTTGCGGATGAAGAGACTGACTACCAAACATTTTCGATGGAGATATTGACAACCTTGAAGATTATCATCAGCTCGCTGGCGCCTGCAGATATCTTGCACTACCCTCAGCTATTCTGGACCACTTGTGCTTGTCTCAATACCATTCATGAGAGTGAATTCATGGAAACCCTTGGGATGCTAGAGAAATACCTGGACCGCCTGGACCTTGGCGACCCAGCTCTGGTGGTGCAATTGCTTGAAAGCCAACCACCGAAATGGGAGGGCGGGTTTGACGGTCTTCAGGATCTGGTCTTCAAGGGTCTGAAGTCATCAGAATCCTTCAATCGCACCTTACAGCTGCTCCACCGTCTGACCGCTCTGCCAAACAACGAACTCATTGGTGATGGGACTCGACATCTGTTCACTATCCTAGCAAATCTTCCACACTTCCTTGGATGCTTTGAGCAAGGTTTCACAGACCCGAAGCCCATCGAGCGTGCCAGTCTCCTAGCACGTGCGGCAGAGAGTGAAAGATACTCGCGTCTAGCTGCTTCTCTGTTTGGGTTTGCAAACCAGCAATACAAGACGGAGGATGTCTTCCTTGACCATATTGTCACAGAGATCAAGTCGTATTATTTCCCGCAGCTGGATTTCCAATGTTTGATTTTCTTAATGGGTCTCCTTACCAACACCACTGATTGGTTTAAAGTGAAGACGATGAAAATCCTCTGTGTCATGATTCCTGAAGTTGACATGCGTCGCAGTGAAGTGACGTGCCATGGACCGGATCTGATATCTCCGCTTCTTCGCCTACTTCAAACCAACCTGTGCCCACAGGCTCTTGAAGTCTTGGATAATATTATGACGGTCTCTGGAAACCCGATGGAGCGTCATCATCTGCGTATGAGTATGGCATCTGCTACTTCTTCACGTGCCATTCGCAAAGAATACGAGCGGGTGCAGAGTCTATATGGAATTCCTGAGCCATCGGGTTGGTCAGTTCCCATGCCTGCCACGCAGTCAAGCATGACCCGCAATAATGTTCACGCCGTTTTCTACACCTGTGCCGAAGCAGATGACGTGAATGTTCGCGATACTTTGACTCCCAAGGATGTGGAGTTCCGTGCCGATGAGTATAGTGATTCTTTCTTCCCCATGAGAGCCGACACTATGAAGTCTATCGATACGCAGGCGGATGGTAATATCGGGGATCTCGTCCAGAAACTAGACAGTTTAGATGATTTCTTCGAGGACACAGAGCCCAGCGCACCGACCATGAGTGCCGTGGCACCTCCGATGCTCAGGGGATTTACTGGTACTTATGCCGACACCAATGCGCATTTGTATGATCAGCAAACTGCGCCCATTCTGCGCAAATCACTTGCTCGAACAGGGTCAACCTCGTCGTTTCACAACGGTTTAGCAGAGTCTCGGCCGCCAAATTATCGATTTGATGGCCCTAGCATGCCTTCTCCCATCACCATCCCATCTCAGAATCCGACCCAAGCTGCTCGCCCTGCCTCTCACGTGCGGTCTGTCACCTCGCCTGCGAACAACCTATTCCTCCACACGCAGCAGTCTGTCCCACAGATGACCACGCCGCCTGTGGGATTCCATGAGTCTGCCTTCCTCTCTGACGACGAGGCAGAAGAACATCACTCCGATCATGACGAACATCATATGGGCAGGAGGGGTAGTGGTGGTCATCCACAAATGCCACCGATGGTGCGCAGTGCTACTGATGGAGGCAACACGCACTCTCTGGAGTCCATGATTCGCAGTGGAATGCGTCGGCTTACAGGCGGTGCTGCAAACAATCGCGAGAAAGAAAGGCAGCGAGATTTGCTTCGCGCTCAGCATCGGGCCATAGTACAAACTGCGAACTCTCCTCGTGTGCCCAAAGTGCCCGAGGAATACTTGAATGGACCAACGAGCCACCCGACTTCCCCCAGATAGTAGGGATATTGAGATTGGCTATGTTTCTCTTCACTTTCAAGATAATTCTGGCTTTTTCTTTTGTTTCTCTCTCATGATTCTCATTTTTATTGCTTCCTCCACCCCTCCTCCCTCCCCCCAAACCTTCTCTCTATATGCTGTATTTCCAGTCCATTTCCGGGCGTTAGATCATGACCACATACCCCCTTGCCTGTTGTTTGTTGTGCATGAACTATCCATAGTGTACTAATTTGTACACAATTGAGTATCTGTATATTACTTATTTGATGGAAGTCGTTATATGTGCTTTGATCGCTGGCGTTCAAGAATTCACGATCGCCTAAAAAGAAAATGGGATGCCCATCAATGCGGTATAGAAATTCAAGGTGCTTCCTATACCAAAATTATTATTTTACCACTCGCTGAGAGTTCATGTAACCTTTCTGGCTTGGACCCAATGAAATGGAACGTTCTGAGCGATTCCATCCTTATCCTCTTCCACGCTCTCAGTAACCTCATCCATCTCCAATTCGAAGCCAATCTCTCTAATGATTTCAATCGTCTTCTCTCTCCCCCAACCACTCCAAGAGACAGCACCCTCTTTAGACCCGAGCCAAGACTCATTAACAGCAATCTCAAAGTCATTGGCACTAAAGTTGGCGAGGAATTTCCCGCCGGGTTTCAACCAGGTATAAATCCGACGCAGAATCTCTGTCTGTTCGTCCCTCGGGAGGTGAATCACAGAGTACATGGCCAGAACGGTGTCGAATTTCTCCGCGCCAAACTCCAGCCCCATCATGTCACCTTCAATCAGGTTGACATCGCTGGGCAGGCGCTCGCGAGCAAGCGCTATCTGCGCCGATGAAATATCGTTAGCCGTAACACTGATGCAAGGGTTCGAGGCCAGGAGCTGGGTACAAGGTACACCGGCACCGCAGCCTAGCTCGAGAACACTGGCTTTTGATTCTCGCCCATTTGCCTCGAGGTCTTTCAAGAGCGGGCTCAGACGCAATAATCGCTCATCGTGATTTGATTCTGTCCACGTGAGGTATGTAGGTGCCATACTGTCGTATGCCTTTTTCATGTTGGCTTTGAGTTGCTGGGTGTCTGACTTGTCCACCATTTTGTTGGGAGGTTGAAAGTTATAGTAGAATTGTGCAATAATAACTTAATTTCTGGATGGGAAATGAAAAAAAAAATCCCCTGGGCAAAACATCTAATAAATAGTGAGAAGCTGATTCAGAGAAGTTTAAGAGTGCCGTGCCCAGACCTTTAGGGTGAGTCATTGTGGCTTTCCCAATCCAGTGCCCGAGGTGACGAGAATCCTTCCTTTTTGACAACATTGAGTTGAGATTACAGGAACACCTTTATGCGTTTATCAGTGTTCTTATACCGAGGTGCGAGGTGCTTCAAAATGATACAATAGTTTAATAGTTATTAAAAGTATATATATATATTGGACTAGAGGTTCTGCATCCGAGGCTGTGTGTGCTAGACATGACGAACCCATCAAATTAAGTGAGGCCCAGTTTAGGACTAGTACCTAGTGTAGTGGGGGATTCGCACACGTAGTTATGTTTAGTGTATTAGTCATCTATACAGAGAGGTGTAGGTAGGATCAATAGCTAGTATCGGAGAAGGAATCAATATGTTCAACCCCCGAATAGTTACCGTTTATCAGGTTCGTTAGTATCGCTAATAGTATAAGAGTTTAGGTAGTCTTTTAGATATACTGTAATCTCGACAGAGATTTATATTTAGTATCTTCTATT
>KZ119024.1:27202-44768 GCA_002153405.1 Mycosphaerella populi pn0402 | reverse complement strand
ACGTGTCGGAGCGGGGCAACATCATCGAGGAGTAAAGAATTCGCTTGGGATCGGGTGTCCGGGAGAGCTTCTTTTTAATTTCGCCGACTTGCATATAAGGAAGCATGCGAAATGTCAAAAATCAAACGACTTTCAAATTCATCAAAAATTCTCTCAAGATGATCTGTAGTCCTGTCTATTCAGCCTCGTAGTCTGACGTCGATCCCGTAAAAGAGCTTGGCAGCCGAGCCGCGAGCCGCGATCTAGCTAAAGAAACCCATTCTTTGTTCACTAGCTCCTACCAAACCTAATACTGGTTCACATCAGATCAAACAAAACTAGCTGCCTACCCCAGCAATTCTTAATTGAAATCGCTTGAAGACACCGTAGCCAATCACAACTCCTCTCCAACCCCGACTTGCGCGTGACGTCCTAGCATGTGAAAGCTCCCATCTCCGCCAGACATTCCCAGCGAGACAGCACCACCGCTCGCGATGGGGAGCTGGCTCAGCGGAATGTGGAAGATCCTCTCAGCAATACTAAGCTTGATGCTTGATGTCGCGCAGTTCTGGAAGCAAGTAAGTCTCCACCGCTCCAAACCGTCAGAGCTCACGCGAGCAAAAGATCACCCTCGGAGTGCACAGCTCACAAGCCCTAGAAAGTGCTTTCATGGTGGACGTCCAAGTCGCCGCGAGCAAGGCTCCAACACACGCTCAGCACGGCCCTTACATACGAGCAATGGGAGGAGGCAGCCTTCGAGCTAGACGAGCTCCTAAGTAAAGATCTATGGTACGGCTTGTGATGGGAGGGGCACTGTTCATGAGCAAAACCCCCCCAACATCTTCCCACCAGAAAATGAGAGTCCCAAGCTAATGGCAACGCCTGTAGGCGCCAGAACTTCGTCAGCCGACACTACGACTACCGGCTAATAATGGGCCGACTCGAGTCGCTGATGAGCGCTCGCGAAAACGAAGATATCCTGACACTGGTCAACCTGCTCCGGTCCGGGCTAGTCCGGAACCTAGGCAATATAACGACTACGAAACTATACACGCACGCGTACGCGGGAACGAAGCTGCTTATCGACGACTATATCACCCAGGTCGCGCTGTCAATCCAGTACGTGAGCACCCTCCAGGCGGGCCAGACGGGGGGGTTTACGTCACAGGCGAAGCTGGAGCTGCTGCATGATACGCGGCAGGCGTTTGGGCGGACAACGCTGTTGCTGCAGGGGGGCTCGGCGTTCGGGCTGTGTCATTTGGGGGTTGTGAAAGCGTTGCATTTGCAGGGGCTGTTGCCGCGGATTATTACGGGGACGGCGACGGGGGCGATGATTGCGGCGCTGGTGGGGGTTCATGCGGAGAGTCAGCTGCTTGAGTTGCTGGATGGGGAGATGTTGGATTTGTCTGCTTTTGATGGGCGAGCGAAGAAGGAGGGGAAGGAAGGGGAGGGGTGGATTCGGACGTTTTTGCGGAGGACGAGGCGGTTTTTGCGGACGGGACATCTGTTTGATATGGAGTTGTTGGAGGAGTGTGTGCGGGCGAATGTGGGTGATTTGACCTTCGAAGAGGCATATGCGAGGTCGAAGCGTATCTTGAATATCACGATAGCTACGGCTGGGAAGACGGGGGCACCAAATTTGTTGAATTACTTGACAGCGCCGAATGTGGTATGTTATAACCTTTCATCCCACCCATTATCATGTCTATACATCTAACCAGCAAAACAGTTGATTTGGTCTGCAGCAGTAGCATCGAACGCCTCCGTCTCCCCCAGCTCCACAACCCCCAAGATCACCATCTACTGCAAAGACGAGACCGGCGCCATCATCCCCTGGCCACATGCCAGCGACGAAATCTTCCAACCCTGGCGACACATCCACTACAACGACGGTGAATCCCCCCTCTCCCGAATCGCCGAACTCTTCAACGTAAACCACTTCATCGTATCTCAAGCACGCCCGTACCTAAGTCCAATATTCCATTCCGAGCTCAACCCCCTCGACCGCCGCCAAACCGGCTGGACAAACCTCGCCCGCTCTCTATCACGCCTCATCCTCGCCGAGCTACGCCACCGCCTCCGCCAACTCGACTACATCGGCGCGCTCCCAGGGGCCATTAGCAGACTTCTTATTGACGAGACGATTCCCGGCCCGAACCTAACACTGGTGCCGGACCTGTCGCTGCGGGACGTCGCGCGGCTCTTCCAGCAGCCGACGCGGGCGCGAGTGGCGGAGTGGATGCTGGAGGGGGAGCGCGGGGTGTGGCCTGCTATTAGTGCGTTGAAGGTGCGTGAGGCTATTGAGATTGAGCTGGATCGCGGGTATCAGCTTGTGCGGCGGCGGAGGCCGAGTGACCAGGCTTTACCTCCTGTGCGAGATTCGCTGAATGAAGGGCTGCCGAGGAGGAGGAAGGGAATTCTGGGGGAGGGTGAGGAGGGGGAGATGGGCAATTTTGCTGATGGAGAGCGAGAGGAATGAGATTTGTGCTCTCTTGGAGGTGCTGTATTGGCGCAGGTGGTGTCTAGTTTATTAGGGCTTCCTTTGTATGTGTATAAAGGATGGAACTATGACTTCATGGTATACTGTATAAGCCTATTACATACCACTGGGTACCTGGGGAAGCCAAGCATTTGAATCTACGTAGAAAAATACCATTATACGGAAGGTCTGTCCCTGTTTCTGTTCAAATACATGATTTAGGATGTGAATGTACACGAGGTGCAGTCAAAAGCTAAGATAATATCAATAGGAGAAATTAACGTGTAAACATTCTCTAAAACATGTTGAACTCAAGTCGTACTTCGTACCTAGGTAACCTTGTCGTTAATTCAAGAGTCTATTAATCTACACCAAAACCAGATAACTAGTTATAACTTAAACCCCTTCGTTACTCATCAAAGGGCATCCGACTCCGACGGACCTTTATAATCTGCAAACCTCCACCAAAAAGATAAGTTAGCACTCTTTCCAACCCAAATCAATAACCAAAAGCACAAGACGTGGACATAACTCACGTTACCTCGCGTATACCACATACCACACCGCTGCAATAGCCAAAACCCCCATAAAGACAACCGAGGCATAATTCATTGAAACAGGCGTAACCGGCAACTCAGTCGGCATACTAAACAAGATGAGCTCGAACGCAATCCACACCAACGCAACCACATTAGGGCCTACGAAGTCCCCAGAATTAAACGGCGCCTGCAGAATCTCTTTCCACCCATTCATCAAGCTCAGCCAAAGTTGACGGACAGAGTGATGGTCCAGTTGCCGACGAGCCAGATCCGTACGAATCGTATCCATCGATTGTTTTTATGCGGGGAAAAAGCCTAAAAATCCTATAGATCCGCGGGGATCACCCAGGCCCTCTGCGACCTTGCCGAAAGCGAGCCTATCGCATGTGTGCAGAGCTTGGGTTTCCTTGCTACGGGCCATTAGGTTGATCTTTCTTCTCCTCTGACTAGGATCGTACGTACAGACTGGGATGTCTACTGCCAGGGGCACACAGCCCTTGGAAATCAGCTATTGTTAGGGCTATCTATAGTGATTAGGTGAGTTTTCCATCAGAGTTCGTCCGCTCAGCTCCGTTCTTATGCAATTCAAGATAAGTCGAGTTGAGCTTCTTGTCTTGGCTGCTCGAGCTGGAGCTTTGGGGGTGGCTGCATGGGGCCTCTTATGAGCAGAGAGGCACGGGACGTTCTAAGCCGCAAAAAGTAGGAGGATACGGCGACGAATTAAAGTTGAAACCGGGGTATATCTCAGACCACTAAACCACAATCGACATACAAATGCGTGGGGCAATCTCCACCTCGGCTCAAGCTTCTTTGAATATTGGAATTTTAAGACCTGGATTTGGATTTGGATTTGAATGGATAGAAGCAGTTTACGGGGTTAACCCCGCACTGTTACATGAAGAGCACAAGGCGTCAAGAAGAGGTATCAAGATACGAGACGAATCACCACGGAAAATCAGACAAGGAAACGAGACACAATTACGGTTAAAGCGCGGTTAAAGGGCTGTTGAGGGACGCCCTGTGGCCTCTTGACTGGCCGGGGGTGCAGGGTCTTCCTGGCCTCCGCGGGAGGGGAGACTACGGGATGATGATGGGGGTGGTGCGGTGGCTGCGAGAGGAGGAACTGCGGAAGATTAGCTTCAGATTTTGATGGGGGTTTATGGGGTTATGTGGTGGTTAGAAATGGGGAAAACTCACTGCTGAATCCATATCCCTCGGTCGCACCCTGGCGGTCCTGGGGATCGATTTCAACTCGAATAGACACATCTAGACCACCGTACATGGTACTACCATTTCCGAAGCCCTGGGCAGCCGGGTGTGTTGTTCCTGCATCGACCTCTCCCTTGTGAAGCGGTGCATGGCCGTCCTTGGGTAGCTTATCCAGCTTAGCTGTTTCTGGAGCCACCTCGCCGTTGGCGGTAGGTCCATCAACCTCGGTCAGAATAGCATAGTTGCGCGACGGCATAGTCACCTTGTTCCACGCGGCACTCTTTTCTTGACCACCGGGCTGCTTGTCGAACATGGACATAAGAGTTTCGTCACACTTACGGTCCAGACGGTGAATCTTGTTGCGGCGGGCCAGGAGGTTGGCTACGGCCTTGGGAGGTGGCTTGTTGGTGATGGCGCTACTGACCACGTTGACGATGAAACGGTGGTCGTTTTCCCCCGCGAGGTTCAACTTCGGGTGGGAATAGAAGCGGCCAACGGCAGCAAGATGGACATCACCTCCGAGAATGGTTACTCGGACAGAGTGGACGCGAGCAAACTCTTGTAAGCGCTGGATGAATATCTTACGCTCACGCTTGTGCTGGCGAGCAGTGTAGTGGTCATCCAAGTCGTCCAGCAAGTCCACATTACCATCAAACTCATTGAACAAGCCGCCGGCGAAACCGAAACGCTTGTTGAGCAGACGGACTGGAGCAATAAGAGGAGAAGTGAGGATGTTCTCGAGCCAGGCTAGACGTGGGTATGCAATGGGGACACCCAACAGAACGACAAGGTGCTTGATATCGCCCTCGGCAGCAACAATTTCGCGCTGCAGTCGCTCAAAGAGAAGATCGTAGGTATCTTCGTAGTTCACCTGGTGACGAGTACGTTCGGTACGGGCATCCAGACCGACAAAAGCAATGCGCTTTCCGAAACGCATGTATAAGCTGCGACTCCGCTCCTCCACATATGGACCGGGGCGCTTGCCCACAATCCAGCTGTCGTCCTCCTGCTGGTTCTCTAGAACGTAGACGTTCTCAAGCTGGCGAGGATCGACACCGGCTGTACCGTTCACCGCGCTCATGGTCTGAGGCGCATCGGTAGTGAAAGTCGACTTGGGTGGAGCAATATGGTGCTGGAACAAGCAGTAGTACTTGAAAGCCACACCGCCAATACCACGGAACACAGCACACTTCATAAAGTGGTCTGTGTATGAGCCGAAACCATCGATAATGTCATGGTCATCCCAAATGTTGACCTGGGGAATGCGACCATTGGCGGCGCGGAAAGGCTCAGTGTTGTACCAGCGCACATAATTAGCATAATAATAGTCGTCACAATCAGCGCGCATTTTGTTATTGAAGTCATGAGTCCGGCGCTTGTGTGGGTTACTAATAGCAGTCCACGGCTTCAAGGGGCCGTCTACACGGATTCCATCGTTATAGATCTGGTCACCACCGCCCACCATAACATGGAAGGGCTTCTCGCCGTGCACACGAAGCACGTCGTTCCACAGGTTCGGGCCTACCCAAGCGTCCATGTCGGTACCAACCGAGAAACCATTGCAAGAGTGAAACATCATGCGCATTGACTGCTCGGCGGCGGGCACGACAAAGACCCAGGGGCTGTTCACCTGTGCGCCGGACTCGTATAGACCAGGGATATCATATTCCCAGCGCGCCTCGTATGCCTCGACAGGCACAGCAAGGGTAAAACGCCAGAAAGCTTTCTCCGGGTCCTGGTAGAGCTTCAAGCCCTCAATGGTCTGATCTCTTTGCGATGCGGGCTGCTCGTGGGAGGCCACGGCGCCCAGCTGGCGCAGATGTAATCGAGGCTGGTTCTGGCCAGGCTTGGTGACAATCAGAACACTACCATGCCAGACGGGAGTTGGCTCATAGTGCATGTTCTTGAGGTTGATTAGCGGACCGGAGATGAGCTCGAAGCGGTCGCCCGCGGAGCGCGTCGCAACGGGAGCGGACTCGACATTGGGGATGGCTGACCCTGTAGTCTTTGGGTTAGTTACGAGCTGCAACAATAACAAATCGCATGGCCCCATTTGGCCCTTGGAGCTATGCCTCGAGGCTCATTCCGGCTAACCGAGTTCGACGTACCATTGACTGGGTTCGAATACACATGGGCCATTCTGACACAATTGGCGCGATTCGAGGAACACGCAGGGATCCACAACAGAAAAGATCCCGAGGGCAGGGAGTCACAAGGAGGTTTTGTGTCGGAGGAGGAGAGGGGGATCAGCTGCAATTGACAGGAAAGGAGAACCGAGGAATGTCAGATGGCTCGAGTCTTTGAATCTCAGCTTCGAGAACCAAAACACTAGGAACTAGGCTTTCCCCAGGCTACAGGGCCGAGGGCTGGGTTTATGAAAGCTTAAGAATGCCAAATACCAAAACAAAGCAGAAAGAAGAAAAGTCGCCGATCTGCTTTCCCCCCCTGGTCCTACGTAGCTTATTGTTGGGGGGAGCCTTTCGGGGCCATTCAGCACCACACATTTAGCAAGCGCAGCCCATGACGCTGCCAAGATCGACCGCGGAGCCAATCACAGCGCAGTGGGCCCGACACTAGCCACGTAGCGCCACACAAACAGGATTTGTGGCTTCGCTGATTGGCCCCCAGTCGTGGCGGTGCGCTAGCCCTATCGTGGGCCTTGCCTTGTACAGGTACTTCTACTGTGGTGCCTAAAAGATCGTGATCAGAGAGAATATATGGAGCTGACGATATTTGGATCGGACCTGCTGTATTCGGTGGTGAACGGAAGACTCCGTACTGAGGGAACGAAAGCCCAATTGAGAGATCTACAGAGCATCCCGCTGTGGGATAGACGATCTTGGGCACAGCCAGTAACTGCAGGACACAGGATAGACGAGCCAATAATCTCGGTTATTAAATGAAAATAATTGATAATAGACATCCGATCCACGGGTTCGATCAGCCCTCTCTGGACGATCTATCCACTGCATTTCTTGGACTGCATTTCTTGGACCAGGCGGTGAGGGCGAGGGCTGACGGTTGGATTGGCCAGGTGGCAGAATTCTTGCCGCACCAAAGCTGCCTCGTATCGTGCTCCATATCGTACTTCGTAATGGAGGTGGAACTACGTGTACAGCTTAGCACACCCTGAGTCTAGCATGGCAATTCTCGGAAAATGTACTCCGTATTTTGTAGTAAGTTGAATGCATTAACTTATTAACTTGCTGGGTATTATATGAAAGTTGTCTATAAAATATTAATTCCAGAACCTGGCCCGACTCTAATATTGCTGAATGCCCGTAAAAAACTCCGCCGCCCCACTGTTCTATTGATGTTTTTGGGTGGGCTAGGGTCCACACTCCTGGCCCCAACCAAAGCCTCCCTTGAACACACAAGGGAGGACATATGTTATATTCGCTTGCAGAATCATCGGATTATTTGCAAGCTTCATGACTTGGGTACGCCGGGGCTGCATCTAATGGGTTCTAACCAACGATGCGAGACTTGCCGAACTCCTCGCCGTTGAAGCCGGACCTGATGGCTGCACAGGACAAGCCTGGTTCAGGATAAGCTGGCGGGCGAGAGTAGAATTTCCATGAGTTCTATCTTTGCTATAAGCTTCACTGCTCTGCTGTTTGCGAATAGCCGCTATCCAAGCGTCTGTAGACGACTGTTGGAGCAGGCCCCGCAGGTTAGAATCATGCTCCTTATAGAAATCGCAGAATGTTTTGGGATCCTTCCAGATGAGCTTGGCAGCATCACTGAGAAACTCGGTGCACTTTAGCAAGACCGTAAGATCCATACCGACAGGCAGCTCTCGCTTCGTCTCTTGGAAGGAGTTAAAGAGGCCAGTGGAGAGGATATCATTGTCCTGTAGAACATATTCATATAGATCTAGGAATCGGTCAATCTTGACATCAATCATCAGGCTTCCCTCGCCCCACTTCGATCCAAGGTCAGAGACACTATCCGGGCAACACTGAAAGAAGTATGCCTGGATATGGTGCTTTTGAAGATCGAAGGCCAGGACAAGAGCCTGGAGGGAAGGTAGTTCAATAGCGCGGTGGGGAAGTAAGGGGAGCAAGGAAAAGGCAACGACATGGGGACCTTGGGGGATGTTTGCAAATGTACGAGGATCAGAGAGCTCGTCAAGCTGTACTTTGCGGAACTGGTTTGATTCTAGCAGCATGAAGTTGCGAATACGGGTTCGCACGTCTTGACCTTTCTCTATATTTGAAAGATACATGTGGTAATCAGTCAGACCCCATGGGTGACGGGACTCATTTTGGAGTTTGGTAGCATAGCAATCTTGCTTAATGCTTTGGGGGCTTGGGAGAGATGGACGGCTCAGAGGCTCGACCTTGTTAGTGGCGTTGATAGCTGGGCGTTGGATAGACATAATGAAGTTATTTATAGAGCGTTAACTATGAATAGTGTGCTTGATGAGACGAAGGAACCATGGTAAGAAAAAAAAATCCTCCATTATATACCTTTTGATCTGCTCGAAGATACGACAGCACAATAAAGAGACAGGAAAGGCACAAAGCATCACTGACCAACGCAATAATGGGTATCTCTACTCGAACAATGACTCTTGGTCAGAGCTGCACGTTCAAGTGAAACCTGGATCCACCTCGACAATCGATGCCTACTAAATTACACGAGGGGGATTGTTAGAATTTCCTATATAATGTACAGACTCCCCTCTCTCGCGCGTGCGTGCGCGTAGAACATCGAATATTTACCTAACTTTTCGCACCGGTCTCAACAAGTCCCCGTCAAACTAAACACTCTCGCAAAAATCGGGTCCATAACAACAAGCTTTTCACACTGTTCAAAGATTTAGTAGTTCTGTTAGTCGACAAGAATAGTCATAAACTGTTTGCTTGATTCCAAATATCTTGTTAATCTGAGAATCCTACAGCTAGAATCTTTCGATATTACGACTCGCTGTGGTCTACACATCCTTTCTGCCGGAATCTTTATTCCTTGCTGAGTCTAAAGTTAAATACATATTCAGCATAGCTATCTCTTGTATGATATGATGCATCATTTGAAATTTCCCAAGGTGTAAACGTGGGACGAAGCTCTTTTCTAATGATACACGTAGGATAGCTAGAACGATTGGACATGAGGATCAAAATCTCATCAAAGACCTTACACCTGAGTCTAGCACAGGTGGGTGGGCTACTCATTATAAGAGGGCTCAGTAATAATCAGAGAGACTGAATCGTGAAAGGGGCGACCGAGTCCTGACCTTCAAAGAGCCTCCATAACATATGACGACTTGCACGATACCCGTGACACAATAAATAAGAATAAGCAGGAAAAAGAACTAAGTTGCATACAAGTCGAAGCAAACCCCAAGTAGACATCTGTGATAGGCTAGACTGGGCCCTAAGTCTCAGCCCAAGGTCCACCGGCTTTGAGATAGGGCCTAGAACTTAAGACATCTGCGGGTTGGGCTGAGTTGAGCTATGTGTTTTATGGAGGTCTACCCCATCGGAACATGGCGAATGGGAATTCTTCTCTCGAGGCCAATACCCGTAAATCCTGACAGCTGTACGGATATGTCTTTCATAACAATAACATAAGCTAAAGGAGCTTTGATGTTGAACCCAAGCTTTGTTCTTTATGTTCTTATATCAGAGTTACCATGGTAACCATTGTTCATATCCTTGAATCAAAGTATCGTTGTATGTCTCTGCTCGTCAAATTGGCCACCTTATTTTGGCACTGGAATACTGCCAGCATCAAGTTTACATCTTACCAACGCTATAAAAAACTTGCAAATTGACTCGAAGAGTTGTAAAGATATTAGCGATTTCCTCCTACCCTGGTGGAATTTTTCAAGAAGGAAAAGGAAGGAAAACACATAGAATGGCCAAGCGACCAAAAAGCGCTTAAGCGTTCTGAGGTAGGACAGCATATGCTCAAAGAAAAGGTCCAGACATTAGGTAGCATGCATTGTCAACCTTGGAAAAACGGCTCTAGTTTACAAATGACCCTTTCATAGAGGTCAATATTTAAGAAACCCTTGGTCAGGTGTCTTAGTACTATGTACAATAAATATACAATCAGAATGGCCCCCAATTACGTGCCTTTCTCTGTCGTTCCTGTGCTCTTTTGCGCAAGTAGTACCCAGATGGAATACCAACAGCAAAACCGCCAAGATGCGCAGCAAAGTCCATCTTTTTACCGAATTGGAACATTCGCAGCAGACCTAGTACCCCCATGACCTCCATTCCAACCAGGCCCATGAGTAATGTCGAGCCAGAGAGCCAGAGGGTGTCTGACAAAGGCGGAGGAATAAACCAGAGCGTGAAGTGAGAGCTAAATCGAGTATTAGGATGGGTACGTTCCCCAAATTCTGAAGGGAAGGAAGGTAGACTTACTTAGGATTGATCATGCACATAGCGCCCAGAACACCACAGACTGCTCCACTTGCACCCAGTGAGCTCATGCCAAGGGTACCCAGGAAAACACTACGGGAGAGGGATACTAGAGATCCAGCAACGCCAGAAGCCAGGTATACTCCCAGGAGATTTCCACGTCCGATTTGATCGTGCACTGACCATCTTTGTTAGTTCTTGAACGATTCTCATGGTCATAATTCTACTTACAAGGGACGGCAAGAAGCCCGACACCAAGCATATTATAAGCTAGGTGCTTCCAAGACTGGTGACTGAAGGTAGCACCAAGCATACTGAAAGCGCTCGGGTAGAAGGGAACAATGACAAAAAAGCGGTTGAGCCACTTCCATGCTGGTGGAACGAATCTCCATGCCAGAGTCACTGCTAGGTTAGCGCCAATAACAGCTCCAGCAGCTGCCACAGCCGGGGGAACATTTGGCCAAAGGCGGTCTTCTTTAGCTGGTGGCTTGTACGTTTGGGCGAAATAATAGCAGAGGCCGAAGATGACGAGACTGAAGATCAAAGAGGGCAGCAAGCGTTGGGCCTAGATCGAAGAGAAAAAAAAAGATTAATAACCTTTCGACTGACCGAGATCATATCTTGCTACCTACAGTCGATAGATTGATGGCCTCAGGCTGGTTTTGGGTGGCAGCAAGATGATGCTTTTGAACCCAAGCAAGCAGGGGCCGTTGGCTAGGATCGGCACGTGGACGAGCTATACATGCATTAGTGGGAGTTCCATTCCTAGTGTTCATGAAACCATACCTTCTGATAAGTATTGCTCTTTGTAGACCTCCAACGACTTATTCTGCTCGAACTGGCGCATCATTTCTTCTTTAGACTGGCTCTCGCCAGCCAGCCACTCTTGTCGCTTGCGCTCTTGTTCATCGAGCAGTCGCTTCTCATTATGCTCGCGGTATTCCTTCAGAGAACTTTTACCATATGGAGACTGGTTTTCCCCAAGTTCGGCATCGTACGAGCCGCTCTGCGGCTTGTAGAGACCCAGAGCCTCGGCGCGACGCACAAGTTTCTGTTCCTCCTCACGTTCTTCGCGCTCAAATCGCGCAAGAATGGCAGCATCTTCATCGACGGGGTATTTTTCGCGCAGCCAGGCCAAAGCCTTTGCTATTTGAGGTTCGGGAATTCGCTGTGTAATATCGGCGGGAAGATCCTGGTCAATTGTACCCTCCAGCCGTTGAGTTTGTAGTAGCTCTAACGCGCGATTACCTAGGGCAGCAGATGTGCTTGTGCTTCCGAAGATCGCTTTGATTTCCGTAGCGGAGAGGGGATTTGTGGAAGGAGTCGCGCGAGAAGAGTTGCGGGGAGACTTGGCGGCGGTTCTTTTCGACCTTGACCAGAGAGGAGCGGGGATATTCTGCTTTGAGAGCGGAGATGAAGGAGTTGGTCGGTTCTGAATTCGATGTATCAAGTTGAAAGAGCTGATAGGACGTCGTAAAATACTGCTGTCGAGGCCACATGAGGCCCATTGAAGATTGGGACGGACCAGGTGAGCAGAGCTAGGCGATATGATCGAGGGTCTGAGTCCTGAGCATGGAACTCGCCATGCTACCCAGAACGGGCTGCCCATGGTGCTTCAGATGCAAAAGCAGTGCTTGAGACAGCTGCCAGTGAGACAATCCAGGTCCGTTATCGATAGGCGGACCAGCGGGTTGTTCCGGACCCGAACAGTGCGCGGAGTTGGCCACTTCATAGTTACGGAGACCTTCATTCATCTATGTTTGAGAAGGCAAATGGAAACTTTTAGCAGTATCATGCCATACTAGGTCCCAGGAATTGTATGCAAGTTGCAACTTGAATCCCAAAACGTCGGAATTCGCACATAAGAAGCCGATTGAAGAACCAAACCACCATTGTGCAGTGCAAAGCAAGTCTGGGGTGGAACTTCGGCTTGCCTCGAGGACTATTCTTTTGTCTTTGATTATTCGAATGTTAATCTCCAAATCAGATAAATTAACGCGTTACATGTTCTGTTACTATGATGCAAGAAGGCACCCCGAGCGGTCTGTCCAAAAATGCCTTTTGAGGGGGCAAAAGCCACATACAATCTCTCTTATAAAACCTCCATTCTCCCCATCGATGCGATACACATCACAAATCGTGCAAAAAACTATCTTATCACAGCCATGTCTAAGATTGAATCTAATAATCCAGGCCCGGCCCCCGCCTCTAGCCCTAGCGACATTATAGTCTGCTATGAACGTTTTCCAGGCTTCGCTTGCTTTGACTTGATCAAGGTAGCTCTATCGAAACTTATGTTTTGTGCGCAATACCAGAATTTAGACCGTTCACTGGAAGATATCTATCATATTATGATCCAGGACAGAGATTATGACATATACTGGCAGCGGGAGATGAGTCCGAATCAAACACCTACTCCCTATCGACTGAGAGAGGATTATTGGCTAGGATCCTATGAACAGAGTCACGATAACAGCCCTAGAGAGGCGCGGTTTTACCGCTTAGCTCAAGAATCCTGGGTTGATCGGGCTAGGGAAGAGGCTAGACAGCGGAAGAGTGGCTCTCCAGAAAGAGAGATGGACATAAATGATGATTGATTGAGGTCGTGGATTATTTATAATTGATACTGCGTGGGATCATTCTCCCCCCCAGGGCTGTAGTTTCCATAATCAGACAATCAAAGCATTGACAGTAGTAGATAGAGAAGTATAGTGCAGAAGACCAGCACTTGATCGACACAGTCCATCAATGATGGGTGGTTTACATATTTTCACTAAAGATTTGACCCTTCCTCTCCGGAGAAAATATTCCAAGTAAAGAAAGGGTGCTCGTCTCCGTAGTTGGTAAATAACTCAATAGAGTATTTCGGTAGTGGACCCAGTAAGACCCCACCTGAACGGAACGATACTGAGACTAGCGACAAGTTAGTCGTGGCACTGGTGAGTGATGGTGTGCTTAAAGCCATGCAAACTTCATCTATTCTCCGCAACTCTCTAGAACTTTCACAGGTTTGAATAGAACGCCACCAGTTGGAATGGAGCCCTCGTTGCCGCACGATCCCTCGAGCTTGTCCCTCTGGCATCGCACCACTCGCTCATTTCCCCACCTGCACGCAAACCACCTCAATCCGGTTCCACCTGCCACCAAGTATGTTATCGTTGGCTCTGGAATCTCGGGAGCACTCACAGGCTGGGAACTGATTGAGAGTGGCGTCAAAGGCGACGAAATCGTGATCCTCGAAGCGAGAGAGGCGGTCTCGGGAGCAAGTGGAAGAAATGCTGGGCACATTCGACCAGGTATGTCTAGAGCAAAGCTCACCTTGAGTACTCACCAGAATTTATTGTCAGAAATGAACACTGATCGTTTGCAGACTCATTTCGGGGGTTTCCCGGATACGCTGCTTTGCATGGAAACGAGCAAGCCAGAAAGATCCTGGAGAATGAGAAAGCCGTCTTGAAAAATATCTGTCAATTCGTGAACCAGCATAATATCGATTGTGACTTCAAATACACAAAAACCTATGAAGTCGGCATATCCGAAGAGTTTGTTGAAATATTATCTACGGCATTCGCGGCTTTCGAGGCTACGGGTGGTGATGCCTCGCACATCAAGTTCTACGAAGGTGACGAGGCAAAGAAAGAGACTCGAGTTCCCACTGCATTATGTGCTTATGAATCACCCGCTGCATCTAATCATCCAGCCAAGCTAGTTCAGTGGATCTTGAGCGATTTTGTCGAAAAGGGAGGGAGCCTGTGGACCCATTGTCCTGCTGTTAAAGTTGTGTCTTCAGAGTCAGACACATCGAGGTGGGATGTTCACACACCCCGAGGGATTATATCGGCAGAGAATGTCATTCACTGTACAAACGCATACGCCGCATATCTTCTTCCTGGCCTGACACGTTTCATCACGCCACGAAGCTCGCAAGTCAGTTCATTTACACCAAGGCTTTCTTTATCTGGGGAATATGCCCCGAAGCATACAATGGCCCTCAGATACGGACGCGATCATTTCTTCTCATTCAATACTTTGAAGAATGGAACAATTTTGTTCGGTGGAACAGGAACTAGAGAAGAAAAAGATATAGATAAGAATTTCGATCGAATCACCTTCAACGACGCTCAATACAGCAAGGTTCTTGCTAGCAACAGCGCACGTGAGTTCGATGGCCTATGCCAGGAGCCGAAATCGAGTCCTCTCCAGCATGGTGAGGGTTTAGATTACTCATGGACTGGGATAATTGGCACAACACTGGATAATGCGCCTCTAATAGGCCCAATTGATGGCTTACAGGGCCAATGGATATGCGCTGGGTTTAATGGACATGGTAGGTCAATTCCAATGAGTGTTCCGACATACACAGGGAATATAGAGATAAAATAATACTTACCATTTTGACACAGGGATGGCCGGCATCTTTACTTGTGCTCCAGGGCTAGTCAAGTTGATAATGGGGGAGCCATGGAAGGCAACAGGGCTTCCAGAGTGCTTCCAGTTTAGTACGGCGAGGATTAATCGGTTTTCTCAGGCCCAGGATAAAGCTCGTATATGAGATTACAGAATTCAGTTTTCCAAGCTACCAAATAATTTATTTCCCAAATCTCGTTCCATCTAGTCTCATCGGGAGATATCACAATTTATTTTGATTCGGGATCGGACGTAAGCTTAACCTATCCCAGGCTCCATAGGGACCTTTAATAACCCTAATTCTAGCACGGAGACTGTCGGCAAGCCATTGTTTCTTGTCTATCTAGTTCATTTCCGAGGAATGGAAGGCAGAGCTGATTACACAATATTGAGGGGATTGGTTGCAGCGAAGGTGTATCCTAAAATTTTAGATTCTATAATAACCTTTCAAAGAAACTCCAACTGCTACAAAAGATTACTATTCTCTAAGATCTATAATTGAAACTGAAGACAATTCGATATCTTTCTGGCAGCGCTCCCATGAAGATGACCACCAGGATCCCTTGAACGAGGATAACGATTAGGGCGAGGGGGAGACTGATGATGAATGCCACCACTCAAGTAATAGCGAAAAGCAGGAAGACCGGAATGACGACGACCGCAAGTGCTACACAATTGACACTAAGCATCAAATCCCGTGAATGAAGGTAATAATCACGGCTGGCCAGATAAAAAGTATCCCCTGGATTTGAGTCTCTGTCGCATTACAGGACTCTCATATGAGCTCCCTTGAAACGGAATTAATACTAGTGTTTTCAGTCTCACGATCCACGACACCTGGAATGGGATCAATTTCGATACAAGCAATCTATCCATATCTACACGTGATGAAAATAGATAACGCGGATATGCCCCGCTGATCAATCAAGATCCATCCGCAATAGTTATATACTTGGTTCTTTCACGTCACTCGCGCAGCAGAATCAGATAAATATGGCTACAGAAAGCCTTCCAATCAATGCAGCTGCCTTTGCTGAGGCCATCACAGAGCTCCCGCTCTCAGCAGTCTACGGTAAAGTTTCAGAGCTCCGCAACTCCATCGCCCACCTGCACCGTTCGAATCTCGAGCTTCGGATATACCTTCTCGAATCACAAGACACCGAGGAAGAAAAGAAAGAGATCGAGGGCTATGTTGCGGAAAACGAGACCGTTATGGACTCCATGAAAGAGCGAATAACATTGCTCAAGACAGAACTGGAAAACAGAGGACAACCCTGGGTTGAAGTTGAAGATGTCGGCGATAATGAAGAGAACAAGGGGGATTCGACAGGGACTGAGGACTCCGCGAACGCGTCAGCTGCTCCTTTAACAAATGGAACTGGTGCTGCTGGGCATGGCGATCAAAATTCCAATGCGGGGCAGGATGGGGAAGATGGTGTCTATCTATAAAAGACATGTCTGTCTGTCTACCTTGTTCGTGCCAGACGATATTGTCACCTTCCACTGGGCGTGCAGGGTGGTAACCCAAGCTATTTGGGCTCTCAACCCGTTGGTTTGCCCAGCTGATCGCCAAATTTTACAAACCCAGTCATTCGTTGCAATTGTCGGGGTTCTATACGCGTCGTGGAAACCGAGCGGCTATCTGGAAACCATAGAAATGGGCACACAAATCTTCCAGGTTGTCTTATCTATTGGCTACGAATAGCCCGGGGGCTTGCGAAAGGAATTCTTGTTTTCTACTTGGCTGTTCATGTCAAAATCATAGTCTCTCGATATGAGGTATAAAACAGACTAGCGGTCCAGATGACCTGCATCTGCAAGAAGAGGGGGCTGTATAAAGAACATCAACCCTGACTAGCCGATGTGGGAACCGAGGAAAATATGCAATCATCATCATGAAATAGTCACACCGCATGCTAAATGCTGAAAGTGTCGGACCTGTACCATGGCGGCAGATTTACCCCTCTCGCCCTTATGGCACAAAGCAAAAAGCAGAATTCGTAGAACGCAAAAGCAGTCTAACGCCAGGTTGAAAGAACATGGTATGTGTCGTCAATGTAGAAGAAAAAATAGCTTGCTCCAGGTAATCTTCTGTTGAAGATTAGTCCAATTTTTAGCTCGCTGGTGTTTGTGCAACAGCCCAATGACCACCGTTGAGTGCCTCAGGAGGCACACGTTGCTGCTTGATGAACAGGTCAATCAAGGGTTGCATTGGCTCCATCTCCTTGTCCGAGACCAGCTGGTAGTACTTAGCCACAGTCACAAAGTGGACAAAGCACATGTTGAGGATATCATGCTTGTTGATATGCCAGAATGGGTTCAGCCAGTGGGCATGGTAGAGATGTGCGTAGCAACGGAACATCTGTTTCATGATTCCTTGGCAGTCTTTGTAGAAGGTCTGAGGGAAACCACTCGATTTGCCAATCCACTCATCCCCCGATCCAGAGCCGTTTGGCCCAGTTGGGGCAGACCCTTCTGGCTGATCAACAGGCTCCCCAATTGCAGCGGCAGCGTCCTTGGTGGCGGCAGTTTCTGGGGTACCAGCGACTTTCTCGGTAGGGAACATGACGGGGTCGTGG
>KZ119024.1:0-26776 GCA_002153405.1 Mycosphaerella populi pn0402 | reverse complement strand
GTACTTCTCCTGGAAGAAGTACTTGGGCGCATCGGGGTCATTTGCGGCCATATTATCCACGGCGAGGCTGTTCGAGAAGGTCGGGGAGTTTGCCATGGCGCGTGGGTCTTGGGACCCTTGGACGGGGCTTTTGGGAGGGGTGCTCTTGTTGTTTCCTCCTCTGCCAAATCCCTGGCGACTGTGCAAGTAGATTAGCAACGAGTCCAGGCACCGGGTCAGGGGTTGAACACGGGGTGGGAGTCAGGGATCTTAAAGAGGCTGGGATCAAAAGAACAGAAAATAACCGGAGGAGGAAAATTGGCGCTCCAGGCAATCGGAATGCTGCTTTGTGTTTGTGGCGCCCCCGGTTGGGATGCAGTACACTATGGAGGGGTGTGGGCATGACAGGGAAGTGAGGTTCAAGATCTCAACCCCTGAGGCCCCTTTCAAGGGGTGACCCGGAAGGCAAAAACTTACACGCTCTGGAAGAAAGTCGCCATGATGCACCGATGTCTAATGCAATTCAATTGATCACGACCTCGAGTTGGAGACGGTGAAGACGAGACTCCCTGCCACTCCACTCCCGCTTCTTTGGGTCCGGCTGCGGATCATTGTTTAGTCCGCTCCAAGTGAAGCTCCGACATTCACTTGTTTTACTGCAGGCGCTTTCTCCCGCGTTAATTGTTCACCTTTATAGCTCTTTTTTTCTTTTATTTTCTAGGATAACTTGGGAATTATCATTCTTTGGAAGTTCACCCCCGCCCATATTTTTCACCACACCATGTCCTCGGACGAGGAGGACGTCCGCCGGCCTGGCCGAAGCAGCGCACAGAGCCCTGTCCAGAGTGACAACCATGAATCCGGTGATGACAATCTCGGCGGGAACAACATGGATGAAGACAATGACGCCGATCTTTTCGGTTCCGATGGAGAGGATGGCGGATTGGAAGACGAGTATGCAGATACCTAGGCGATCGCAACGAGGAAAGAGTGCTGACATTCACATTCAAGACACCCTGATCGCACCCTCGATGACGAAGCATTAGACTCTGGCGATGACGAGGGTCGCAATGATCGTCGGAATCGCTATGACGACGAGATGGAAGAGGTGGATGACCACACAGTCAACATCATGGACGTGAACCTTGCGCGGGCGCCAGTACCAGCGACCAATGATAACCTAGTACGCTGCTACTTATACGCCAAGGACGAAAAAGACCACATACTAATAGAAATATGTGCAGGTCTACACAATGCGCGTTCCAGACTTCCTTAACATCGAAGCCGAAGAATTCAACCCGAAGACCTACGTCCCACCAGCCTATTCCACAGCCGCTACATCGCTTTGCTGGCGCAGAGACCCGGCTGATGACGAGACTCTCCAATCAAACGCGCGCATAGTTCAGTGGGAAGACGGCTCCCTCACTCTTCAACTTGCATCCGCCCCTCTGGAACAGTACCGCATCGCAACGAAACCTCTTGCGCCTCTCTCCAAGTCTGGCGAATACGACACTAAGCTCGACTCCCATGTCTACCTCGGCGCTGCAGTGGAAACATCCTCTATGTTCCGCTTGACATCACACGTCACACATGGCCTGACCGTTCTTCCGACTACCCACGAGACCGACGACGCGGTTCAGAAACTTCAGGAGTCATTGGCAGCAGCTACACGCGGCAAGAAAACGACCGTCGATGGCTCCGCTCCAGTTATCGAAACTACTGAAGATCCCGAGGCGGCGGGCAGACGGGCTGAAATGGCTGAGCGAGATGCAATCCGTCTCAAGCGCCGCAAGGAAGCCCTCGCCGAGCGCGAGGCCGATCGCGGTCGCCGACCTCCTCCCAGGACCCTTGGTACTGGGCTTAGCATCGGTGGCCTCGAAGGTGATAGCATGTCCACGACTCGGCCTCGTACGAAGCGCCGTCCTGGCCGGCGTGGGGAAATCTACAGCGACGACGAGGAAGATCTTGGTGGCCGTGGCGGGCGAACTCGCGAGGACGAGTATGACGAGGATGACGGGTTCCTGGTTGGCAGTGATGAAGACGTCGAAGAGGGCGAAGATGGAGACGAAGAAGAGGAGCTCGAGGATGACGATATGGACGCGGAAGGCGAAGTCGACGAGGAGGTTGCACCTGCAAAGCCCTCGCGCAAGGCGGAGGCAGAGCCTCGATCTGGAACTCCTCCACGAAAGAAGAACCGTTATGTTGTTGAGGATGATGACGAGGACGAGTAATCTGTTTTCGATTCAAATCCTGTATTTAAATCTTACCGGCATGGGCGTCAATATTCAAGGTGGCGGGCATTTAGTTTGGACTTTCCACGTCAGATACCAAAAATTAATGAAATCGATGACTTTGTCTATTCAAGCCATTATCTGGCTCACATGATGTACTGAAAGCTAAGTAAAAATTGAGATTTAAGACTGGCAAATCTGCTACAGCCAAGTAATGTGTTCGAACACGCGCAGGGGATGTACACGGAAAGGTACGGTCGAATCCATAGAGAAAAGGTATGTGAGCAAGGGTTTCTGCCTCCTTCAGATAATCCCTGTCCAGTTCCCAATGTTGAGCCATTCCTCTTGAGCAACTGGATTTGGTTGGGACCTCGACTGAGCACCATCTAGCAGCCGATACCAATCAGACTGTGCTACGGGAACCATCATCGGCTCGCCTTGAAGGCCTTGGGTGACACAGTTCTGATACTCCTGATAAATATCATAGAAAACGTCATGAACAGCTTCTGCATTAGGCCAATACCCCGCCAGTAAAGAGACCGTCTGGAGAAGCCGAGATAAGTACTTGAGGACTTGAATCGCAACTAGAAAAGCTTGATCAGCAATTGCAGAGCGTATTTCGTTCGCCATCTGAATGCCTGCTGCTGTAGCCGCACTGACAGCAGTGAAATGACATTGAGCCAGACATTCTAGCTTGACGATCCCTTCAAATGCGCCGACGATACCCTGCGCCGCCATCGAGCAGACAGCCTGGGAATTTGGTTCATTCGGAAAATTCCGATGAAGATGAAGAAGTATCAAATTATAGTGCATGCGGAGTTGATGATCCCACGACTCGCAGTTGCTGTGGCTCGAAGAGAGATCTGGCTGAATGGACCATTGACACAGACGGGCATCGATTGCCTGGATATCAACTATCCGTTGTCGTGAAGGCTCACTCAAGGCTAGGACTTCAAGACCTATATAACTAAGTTTTACTAACCGCATTAGGAAGTCTGAACAGAAGTCCATATCTGGGGGGGATGTATCTGCCTGCCCAGGAGTGTCTACCATATCCCCAGAAGATAGATCAAGTTGGTCCACGTCCCCCGCGCGGATTGCACAGGGGCGACCATTTTCTAACGCCGAGAAGACCTCGCAGACAAATGCAGACCACCAGCACCGACGATATTGAGATGTTTCTTTGGGGGGCAATGTTGGACTATGCCGGTGCATACCAAGACCAGATCCGATCCGCACCGCAATACCGCTCCAATACCAAGGCCCGCCAGTGACCGTATCACCATCGCCGATGTGACGGGTAAATAGAATAGCTGCTTGCATCAGATGCGAGCGGTCAGTCTCATGGCGTACATGAAAAAGCATACTGGCGCGCCGGAAAAGAGTGGTTTTGACGGCATGTCGTGCATTAGCAACCAGGTGGTGAGTACAGGCATGTGCGCCTGCCATCAAGACAGCCTGAAGCAAAAGAAGTGGCGGCGGCTTATCTTGAGATCGATACTGATCCATGAATTCCGGCATAGAGATGACCGGGTGGAAAGGGTGCACGTGTTGGAAGTATGCGGCAACTAGGGCATCACGGATCTCGCGGGCTGGAAAGGAAGACACATCTGCTCTCAGTTCTTGTGCTGGAACGCTGTTCCACGCATCAGGGCCCGGGTTCCAATCTTTTAGTGGCCTGATTGGAGGATAGGGATAATGAATGCCCTTTCCTTCTGCGTCGAGGATACGTTGGTCAATGGCATTTGGCCCGGTGTTGACAAAGTCCATAGGCCAATGAGCACCATCCAGCTCATTCTGACCTAGAGAATGAGGAGAGTTATGAGATGTGCGTTGAAGTTGGACAAGATGCATAAGATTGGACACTGCTGTGCCCACATATGCGATCCGTAGGGTGTCGAGGGAATTGAACACGCCCCAAGCAGCAGCATTGATTCCATGTCTGAAGAATCTGGATAGGCCACTGCGGGCAAAGCCGTCTCTTCTTGGTGCTGGTCTTCGCGAAATTGGACTTTGACAAGGTGATGATGTGGCTAGGCGATCATTTGGAAGGGCAGTGCCATTGTCTTCGGAATCACGAGGATGAAACTCGGTTGTACTGTTATCATGAGCGGCATGCCTCTCACCCTGGACGGGATTGCGTAAATACTCTTCTTCAGAGGATATAGATCGAATGCCATCTACACTCTGAGCGCTGGTTTGAGCTGTCTTTGCGGATCGGCGCCTGGGTTTAGCCCATCTTGTAGTGGATCTTTCGGTTGGTTAGAGATAGCGAACAGCGTAACTGAAGGGTTCAAGTTGAAATCTGCGTACCGACAAGGTATACTAGACCTATTGCATTCAGAACAAGGCACGCCTGGAGTATCACTGATATCACATCGGACTTTGCGACGCCGACAAGAGTCGCATGCCTTCCGTTGCTGTCGCCGCGGCCGTCTTTCCGCATAGCGCGAAGGCTCCATAGCTGCAAGTGGGCCTACGCAGTGTTCCGAGCGGCGAAGAACCCGAACACAACTGCCTGCGAAAGCAAAAAGAGGCCCTAGCCGGCTCCGATAATGATGTCTGCTTACTTTGTTGCGGTAAAGTTGAATCGAGTATATCAAGTGTGGGGAAATGGTTCCCGGAACCGAGATAACAGTGGAGATGAGCATCGTAGCCGAGATAACAGGGGACCTATTGACATTTTGGGAGACGCGAGGCGTGTTGGCAAGATTGCGAATAGCTCACGGTGGCTTTCATTGTGTCTAGTTACATTGTTACTTTCATTGTCTAGAAACTGGATTGCGAGATGCTGAACACTGCATGCAAATCGATTGGGTTGATCTACTGTCGTCTGCATTTTAACACCGCCAGCCTAGTTGACTGATCTAAGCCCTTTTCTCTATAATCGAGACCTAGCTATTAATTGAATGTTGCCGATAAGTGCACTCTTCACCCCAAGTAATCTTCTAATTCATACTTGCTTCCCTCGTGGCCCAACCCGGATTGTTTGATACCCGCGTGGAGATTTAGCATTGGAATGACGAGGATGTTTAGGGAGGGCATCATACGGAGCTACAATTGATCGCCACTATGCTGCTTTCTATCTTCTCCGATAGGCAAGTGGCCATCAAAAGGACCTGTGTGAAGATGTAGGAGGCCAGTCTAACATCACAGTCACTCGCTACGGCGACACCTTAGTTCTCCGTTTCGGATGGAAAGATAGTTACAACCTGAAACTGGGCCAAATATCTCCTCGTGGGCTATACGCATTTTGTCGTTCATTTTCGTTAAGATAGACTCGGAATAATGAGGACCTATAGGAGCGGATCAACATATATCCCCTTTCATTTGTATGAAACGTATGAACGTGTCTTCCCTTGTAAATTCCTGCGTAAATTCAAATGAATGTGACTTGGTATCCATGGATGTACAAAGGAACGATCAATCACAGCACTGACGAAGACCAAAAGATTAAATATACAGAGTATATGCCCAGTGATACCTAACATTTCCTAACACAACACAGCCTCGGATCAGACGGACCCGAAGAAACAGAAACTCCTCACTGATGCCTTCCACCTTCGAATGCTCAAAGACAAGGACATGAAGATCTACCACAATACCCTTGGGCAGCGGATGGGCCAAATTGAGCCCGAGCTTCAGGATATGTGGGAGAGTACCTAATGGTGACTACCTGGTCTGATCTCGCTGATCAGCTGCTCAATAACAACCGGCTCACTGCGCTGAACGCCGAACGCCTACCAAAATGGCGTCAGCCATTATCTACAGTGAACTGGACTTTTCATTTCCCTTCCGTATCATTATTGCCTCTTCCTCTGACCCAAGCGCTGAAATGAAAGCCTCTGATTCGGACTGTTTTGATGTGGATTTTGCTGCTGAGGCGATCAGGTCGTCGGCCACTGCGGTTCGCTTGGTCCCCAACGAGCTGCGGAACATTGCTCTGCCCTTTACTTCTTTTGTCAATTTCATCTATATCTCACCTCAAGTTGAAGACCAGAAGTTTATCAAAGGATATCACTGAATGGTCAATCCGCAAGACCGAACGCTGATCGTGACTGTGCCAAGGGGACTTCAGGAAGCTGCTACCTCCAACTTTGGCATGTTTCTTTCTTTCTTTTCTTTTTCACACAGAAACTACTGCCAATATAACTAATTCCGAGCTCTCGTCATTACGATCAGCTCGAGTAGATGGATCATGCTGTTCAAAAGAGCCAGATGAATCAATCTATACTTTTCCTGCCCCCTCAACAGGTAGAAGTTAGGGAACAGCACCGAATCATCGAAGCTGAGGCGATCAAGTGAGGTCACCTGGTCGTCCCAGAGTCACTCCCACCTCGGTTTGGTCCCATCCTCAAGTATTATTTCGCGTACAAGCATCCTTTACTTGTGACCACGGAGAGGAAGAGTCTGATCCACAACAAGAAGGAGGCGAGAACGACAAAATGAAAACCCCAGAAACCTCCAAGCAATGCCCCGAGAGCTTACGGGTTACGTGGAGAAGCACTAATCCTGCAATATGCTGGCTGATCGTACTAGCCATGTCACCCTATCCGAATCTGCCCTTAGTGCACGAACGGAGTGGAACCCTGATTGAAGAAGGAGGAGAAAAGTTCGAAGTCATGTTCATCTTTAGAGAAGGAAGATAAATCACATTCTTATTTTGATCTTGAAATAATCACCTCTAGCTCAGGAATAAAACTTGTATTCGAGTTAGAGTTCACTCCGTAATAAAAATTATTATTCAAGATAGACTGTTCGAAGGAAGCATGGGGTGAATGTATCTGAGTTCCCGCGGTAAAACAGCCTTCCAAGGTTGTCCTCGGAACCGAGATGTTGCTGCAGGGAATAACCAAGTTGACAAAATATGCACAAGCAGCTATGGATTAGGCAATCAAAGCCGCTGAAGCAAAATCTTTTATTAATCGTGGGGGTTATTATGCGCTTAGCTCTTCTATCGTTGGGAATTTAAAAGTCGAACTTATTACATCTGGCCTAGTACACTCATCTCGAACCCAAATCAGCGTCATGTCTCCGGTTGAAAAGATCGACCTCTCCGCGACTAGCAGTGCTTACTATGCACCAGCTACTGTCGCTCCTCCAAATGCTCAAATAATTCACATATCAGGCCAGCCGGGCAGCACAAAAGGAGGAATCATTCCCTCCGATTACGAATCGCAAATTCATTTGGCACTCCTTAACCTGCGCAAGATCCTCATTGTTTCTGGGTCCTCCGTAAAGGACATCTTGAAGCTCACCCTGTACATTGTCAACTACGATCCTGCCAACCGCAAGCATACCAGACATGTCCAGAAATTCTTGGGTGGGCACCGCCCTGCGATCACTTTGGTACCGGTAAACCAATTGGCTGTTCCGAGCTGGTTATTCGAAATAGATGCTGTCGCTACACGACCTGAGCAAGCAACCACCATTCAAAAGCCACTTGGGAAAGGTGTGCCTGAGGATACCGTGGATGTTGTTATCATTGGAGCAGGTCTAGCAGGTCTCTCCGCTGCACATGATGTCCTGCGAGCAGGTTTGTCTTGTGTCGTGCTCGAAGCTCGAGACAGGGCTGGTGGTAAGACGTGGTCAGTGCCTGCATCGGATAATGAACAGGGGGTTATTGATGTTGGGGCTGCTTGGATCAATAAAACTAATCAAAGCAAGGCGTATGCTCTAGCGAAACGATATGGTGCAGAGATTATAGAGCAGAATACAACTGGGCTGTGTGTTCTGGAGGACGAGTCAGGGAAGGTATCCACCTTCTCATACGGCGAACTTCCAGGTGTAAGTGCTTTCCTTACTCACAGTAGCTGTGGGGTGATCTAATAGAAAGATTTTTAGTTTGATGCTGCAACAGCTCGTGACGTCGCTCGCATTAGAGACATGGTTGAGGCAGATTGTCACACCCTTGATCCGGCTCGTCTACAAAACTCCGAGTGGGACTCGATGACATTTGAAGCATACCTTAGATCCCGAGGTGCCAGCAACGAAAGTCTTCTTACAGCGACAGTATGGACACGAGCAATGCTTGGGCAAGATCCGCGCGATATGTCCGCCTTATTCTTCCTTGGTTACTGCAAAGCAGGCGGTGGTCTCGTGCAGATGCGTTCTGACCGCGAAGGTGGAGGCCAGCACTTGAGATTCCGTCAGGGTACTCAGCTTCTGGCGAATGGTCTTGCGAGCGACCTCCCTCAGGGCATTCTCCATCTATCAGCCCCAGTACTCAGCGTTGAGCAGGACAGCAATACTTCGACTGTTAAAGTAACAACTGCAGACCAAAAGGTCATTCACGGCAGAAAGGTCATCAGTTCTGTTCCTCTTCGGGTACTCTCGACTATATCATTCTCGCCGAAGCTACCAGACTCAAAACAGTTGCTCTCCGAGGGGTCAGTCTACGGGTACTATACCAAGGCTATGCTTGTCTTCAAGACTCCATTCTGGGCTCAGCGTGGTTTCTGTGGCCTAATACAATCATTCACCGGACCAGCGTCTGTTATTCGCGACACAAGTAGTCCCCCCGATGATAAGCATGTCTTGACCTGTTTTATGTCTGGGGACCCAGGTCGGAGCTGGTCAGCTCTATCAAATCGTGAGCGGGAGAAGGCACTAGTCGGCCAGATTGGCAAGCTTTTCGGAGCCGAGGTACAAGCCACTCACGAGTTTGTGAGCCTCACAACCTACGAGTGGTCAAATGATTCCTATTCTGGTGGAGGTTGTCCTTGCCCTGTGGTTACTCCTGGTATCTTGGATACTGTTGGGAGTGTGAGCTTCAGAGAGCCTTTTGGGAATTTGCATTTTGCGGGGACTGAGACTTCGACTCGTTGGAAAGGGTATATTGAAGGCGCTCTTGACAGTGGAGAGCGCGCGGCTGCTGAGGTTGTCCAAGGCTTGAAGGGCAGTACTTCCGCTCGTCTATAGGATTGTTCATGAGGTACGAAGCGAAAGCTCAGTTATTTACACAGGAGGAAGACCTTGAGCGATAATGACTACTTTCGACTGTTCGATAGACACATATTTGAATATTTTTCATAGTTTCTACGTACATCGTCCTATCTTAATACGGTTCTCTTGTTGGAGTATACCTGGATTTAACCAGCCTCCAGGGCTCCTAGAGACCACGCTCTTTGTTAAACTGGTCTGCTACTTCTCTAGTCGCCTTAACGATATCGACACAGCCAGGGGAGTCAGAGTGACAGCAGATAGTGACTGGGTGTCCTTCCACTTGTAAGTCAACATCCTCCCCAGTAACCGCTAGAGCCCGCCCTTCATATAACTGTTTAGAAACATGTTTCTTGACATCCTCCGTTTTCCAAGGCTTTTTCTTGCGATCAATCTGAAGAGATCCATCTGCTCGATAGTTCACGTCCCCGTAATACTCAGCCCAGAAGACGAGCCCTGCTTCCTTCGCCGCGACCTCCATGTTAGAGCCCGCCAGACCAAAGACTTGCATCCCTTTTGGTACTCCGGCCCATACTGCTCTCGCAACCTCGATGTCTCTCACCATCATGCCATAGAGAATTCCATGCGGCTTAACATGGTGCATTTCTACCCCCTCGCGGTCAAGAAAAGCCTTCAAAGCCCCGACTTGGTAGACGATGTTAGCTGTGTGTTCCTCGGGACTCATTTTGATCTCGCGCCGACCGAATCCTTGAACGTCAGGTAGACCAGGGTGGGCTCCTATCTTGACATTATGAGACTTGCAAAGAGAAACGGTTTCCGCCATGATCAGTGGATCACCAGCACTTTGATCAAAGAATTAGCGAGATGGCTTTCTTTCCAGCTCATTATGTGCTTACTGGAAGCCACATGCGACGTTAGCATGGTCAATCATGGGTAGCAATTCCCTATCCGGACCACAGACGTAATTGCCATACCCTTCTCCCATATCAACATTAATGAGTGCCTTTGTTTGCGTGGGTGCCATGTTGGGAAGCAGCTGGATGTCCTGAGGCGTGGAATATTCAACTATGAATACGAATTCGATAGGTATATTGAATATTGGAAATTTGGACTGAAGAGGGCAAATAAAGGAGCGATAAAAGCCGAGCTGCTGTATGACCGTGGAAACAGACGCTCTCCAATTCTTGCAGACATCGCATCTAACCCCGCATTTCGATATCAGCACAAATGTATCTTTGTCCATAGACACGCTTTATCTCGGAGCCGACACGAAGGAGGGGTCATGACATCTTTTTGGGGTTGGTTTTCGGCGATAGTCCTATCTACCCCAAATTCTCCTCAGGAGATTGTCAGTCTCCCTTGATTGGCCAGATATCTGCTGCAATCTGAAATGGGCTCATAGTAGCCCATTACCCCGGATATTCCTTTCAAGGCTAGTAAACTAGGCCTTATCTTGAGAGATTTTTATTCCAATGGGATATGGGAGGAAGTCTATTACGTTAGCTTACTTAGGGAGATAAGTCCTTCCAGCAATATTGTCCTAGGAATATGATATCTTCTTGTCCCTTTTTCTGAACCGTCTATCCTGGACGAAAAACTCATTCAGTATTTCGACACATCTGAGTAATGTCTGATACTCAAAGTGCAGATTCTTTCCAGATATCACCTCCCCTATCTCAAGGGGTAGGGTATGGTATTGTGATTGGTGTGGGTGCGATGTTTGCCATTGGCATGTCGCTTACCTCTTGGCTCTTAAGTCGCTACATGAACGAGGTCCAAGACTCGGAGATGTTCATGACAGCCAAACATTCCGTGAAATCGGGTTTGACAGCTTCCGCGGTCGTCTCCTCATGGACCATCGCGACAACCCTTCTTACAAGCACGACTTACGGATATCAATATGGTGTGTCAGGACCTTTTTGGTATGCCGCTGCGGCTTCTGTCCAGATCCTCCTTTTCTCAGTCGCTGCCATTGAACTAAAACGAAAAGCTCCAAATGCACAAACCTTCTTACAGGTGGTTAAACTGCGATATGGCACATCGGTTCACCTTCTATACACTGCTTATTCTGGTGTCTACCAGATTATTACTACAGTCAATCTTTTGGTCGGTGGCTCTGCTGTCTTCTCTTCCATGTCAGGGGTAAACAGAGATGCAATTTGCTACTTGTTACCTATTGGCGTGGTCATTTATACATTAATGGGAGGAATCAAAGCCACATTCATCACTGACTGGGTATGTTTTAGAAGATGCTATAGATAGGAGAAAGATAGCTTTCGCTGACACGACCGGCTATTCTGCAGGTACATACAGTCATGATTTATCTTATCATGATAATATCTCTTTTTGTGTTCTATACAACCTCGAGCATCGCTGGATCGCCATCACGGGTGTGGGAACTACTTCGCGAAGCCGCCACCAAACACCCAGTGAGCGGGAATGCTGATGGCCAATATCTTACGATGAAATCACAAGAGGGGGGATACGTTGGTCTGGTATTTATCGGCGCAGGCTTCGCGGCATGCGTTGACAGCCAACTATTTCAGAAAGCCATCGCTTGTGATCCACGCACGACTTCAATCGGGTACATCGTCGGTGGCCTTGCGTGGTTTACCATTCCATTTGTCTTGGCCAGTACATATGGACTTGCGGCAGCAGCTCTGGAACAACTACCAAGCTGGCCGACGTATCCAAACAGAATGAACAGCTATGAAGTATCCTCGGGTCTCGCAATGCCATATGCAGCAGCCGCACTGATGGGGAATGGCGGAGTGGTGGCAATCCTGTTGATGGTCTTCATGGCAGTCACTAGTGCCATGTCTTCCGAAACCGTGGCTACTACAGCATTGGTAACTTATAATATTTACCAAGCTTATATCAAACCTGAAGCCTCAGGGAAGAATCTTCTCTATTTTTCCCACTTTATTACAGTCGGATTTGCCATATTCTGTTCTTCCATTGCCGTTGCTTTCAATCATGGGGGATTCAGCGTTGGATTCCTCATCACCGCGATTGGAATCTTCGTCGATGCCGCTATCGTCCCCATGGCTTGCACAATACTATGGAGAAAGCAGTCAAAGCTTGCGGCATTTGTTGTTCCTATCGCAGGCTCGATTTCAGGTTTACTAGCTTGGTTCCTTACAACTTATACTCACTACGGGATAATAAGCATCGCAACGCTGAGCGAGAACTTGCCCCTAGTTGCTGGAAACATCGTGGCACTAGGGTCACCGCTTGTTTTGACACCGTTAATTACCTTTATCAAGCCAGAGAACTTTGACTGGCATATTTTCAAAGATGGCATCAAACGAGGTGACGATGAGCAATTTACAATCGACAGAAAAGCCCCAGATAACTCTACGTCACAGGTAGCGTCCGAAAGACAGGAAGAGCAAGAAAACGAAATAGTCCTCATTTCGGCACGCAATCGCTCTTTCTATCTTTCCGTGTTTCTCACTATGTCTCTTGTTATTCTTTGGCCGATTCCAATGTATGGGACCGGCTATATATTCGGTGTCGGATTTTTTACCGGCTGGGTTGCATTCCTTTTTGTCTGGGCCTTTCTCGCTGCAGGGGTAATTATATTTCTGCCAATCTGGGAAGGTAGACAGGAGGTAATCGCCATGTTCAAAACAGTACTAGGATATCATGAGAAGCTGGAAAGCGAACAAGTTACAATGACTCGGACTCCAGAGGAGCCCACTGACAGTTTGGTCTTGGCGGACAAGAAGCCCCTCTCTAATGAGACGAAGATGACAATTTAGAAGACGTTCTCTCTGTTTAGAAAATCAAATTCCAGTTCTCGAAAGAACTCGCCTAAATTTGGCCCCATTTTCCAACGTGCAGGTACTTTTCCTGGGCATCCGTGCATATTCTCTCAATCCCGAGAACATGCATGTAAAGTTGAGTAGCAATTGGAAAGGTTATAGTTAACTACTCAGCACCTGCTGACATACATCCCCCAATTTCATAGCATTGACAACGCTTCCCGACAGGGCGAAACAACCATATCTCAAACGACAATCTCATTTTCCAGTCAAGTCCCTGCATTTGCTTGTGCTGCGTTTATGCCGGGCTACTTTTCAGCCGCACCAGGCCACCCACCACTCACAGTGAATAATCTGAATCACATCTGCAAGGCCCACCACTGTCTGGCCTTGCACAAAGCTAATTAGAGCTAATTGGAGTGGATCGCACACGGAATTTGATCTCGTAGGCTGATCGATCATGCCAAGATATTTGGCAGTCGCACGGTTTTACCCCTTATAGCTGCCGACCACCAAACCCCCACAAAATCACGACTCAAATGTATGAAAGCTTCCTGCAGGGCAGAGAATCACCGTGAAATATGACCTATAAAGGATGGAATGTCGTTGAGAATTTTCCGACTCTTTTCAGGGTCTTCAAGCAGTTCTGAGAACACTAACTGATTCACCATGAAGTATCTTTGGATGAGCGCCCTCTTCTTAGGGCAAGCCTTGGTGGATGCCCAGACTTTCACTAATCCCATCCGCGACAATGGGGCAGATCCTCACATCGTTCATGATGGGAAATATTACTACATGACATCCACAGGAGGGACCCATATATCTGTCATACGAGCCACTCACCTGGCCAGCCTCAAAGATGCTGAACAGAAAGAAGTGTGGAGAGACGAAACACCAGAACGCAGCAAGAACATTTGGGCACCTGAGATGCATAAGATAGACGGGATGTGCGTGTACCTCATTTCTCAAGTTTTCGGCAGATTCCTCTTATCAAAGCACTAAACCATGTCGTTTTCTAGATGGTATATATTCTACACAGCTGGAAATGGAGATGGCGGAGGCCAGCGATCGTGGGTGATTAAAGGATGCGAGTCTAACCCCTACGATTGCAAGTACACCTTCCAGGCTGAATTGACTCCTGCTCCTGGGGGGCAAGGAGGATCCGACAAGAAAGAACCCTGGTCGATTGACGGCACATATCTCACGATAGGGAAGGGTCGCTACCATGTCGTCTCTGCCCACAACGCGAAGGGTATACAGAGCATTCAAATCGCCAAGTTAGATACAAAAGCGTGGAAGGTCGGTCCTTGGTCTATCATATCCTCGCCAACTGAGCCTTGGGAACAAGCAGATCCAGTACCACATTTCCCTAAAGCACTAAATGAAGGCCCAAATGCGTTATACCATGATGGAAAGACGTGGCTCTCGTTCTCAGCATCTTCCTGTGGATCTCCAGCATACGCACTTGGGCTCTTGAAATATGATGGTTCTGGCGACCCCCTAAAAGCTTCAAGCTGGAAAAAGTCGGGGCCAGCTTTGAAGTCTGCCAACGGAAACTATGGTACTGGCCACAATGTCTTTTTTGAATCTCCTGACAAAAATGAGATCTGGGTATGTTAAAATGTGTATCCCTCTAATATAATGGGCAAAAGTCCTAATGTATCTCTCACAGAATGCTTTCCATGCTACTAACGATTCAGAGGGCAGCTGCGGGAAAAGATACACCTTGGCACAGATTGTCAAGTTTGATAAATCAGGGAACCCCGATCTTGGAACTCCACCCAAGAAGGGCGTGCCAGTCAAAGTTCCCTCTGGCGATGGAAGCTAGAGAACTTTTCTAGCATTTGAGGTGGTTTCTATCTCGACTGAAATCCAAGATTCGTTTTGTATAATAGGAAATTACCCATACAAGACCAGGGTCACGTTGTGGTCATATCTTGTTTTTCAAGGATACTGGGTAGGTCCAGGTGTAGCTAGGGTTTGAGCCCATACCACATGGATCCTGCATATATGTAGCTTTGATCATCAGCCAGGATTTAATCTATATATTGAGGGTTACCATAATAAAAAATGATGTCACCTCAATCAAGGCCTAGTTGTAAGCTATCCATGGATCGATGCGCGAAACCTGAAAAAGTACAGTTTGAATAGAATATTTCAAGAGCTCATTACTTGGGAATATATTAGGTTCTCTACCAGTGGACATACTACTAGCCACCGGGCCTTATCTGCACGACACGGATTGACACGGATTAGCCGATGGCATCCTGGTGCTGGCAAAGATTGAAGAAAGTGTACATGAATCTTGATTTTAATATACGTATAGCTCCACCCAAATGACTTCATATAAATTGTAAGCAGCACTTATTATGTACTGGCCAATAAGAGTGGAAATCCTCAGATGCCCGGATAACTGCTCATACTGTTAATAGTTGGACTCGGCACCTGTGGAAGTTTTATTGGTGACTCTCCTCTTGTTGAACGCCAATGATTTGTCGATTCAATGAGTTCCGTGCAATCTACCAGGGCCCATGCCCATTTTTGTACGAAGTGAGGAGTTGCCTCCCAGCTACTTTCCAGATGGGGCTCTCCCCACAAAATCATACCTGTCTCAGACGATATCTCTTCCTCGAACTCCTGCGAACCAGACATTCCACTAGCCAGCAGGGGGTTTGAAACTGACGGTGCCGAGGAAAATATCTTCACGTTGACTTGGTCTCCAACCAAATCCCTCATTAGTTCACAATGATCAAAATTGAATTCCCAGATGATTAACTTCTCCCTCATGGCCGAGAAGGGAATCAAATTAATCCACGTTGAATGGACAATGCTCATTTGCAAGGGAATTGGCGTAAGAGGACCAAATCCGACAGGGTCCACTCCAAATATCACCGAATGGCCAGGAAATGTGACTGGTTGACAAATATCACGATATTGGGCCTCGGGCGTGGCATAATGTCTTGTTAGACATTCTAACATCCTTTTGATATCATCAAGTCCTCGGAACACATTATATTTGATCAGATGGAGCAAATGGTCTGCTGGCAGGGGAAACCATGGGGATTGAGTATTGCCGAGCTTAGTATCGCTGCTTGGGAAATTCTGGATGGCCAAAGAAGCTTGGTACTCGTCGATGCGCCAGCTATGGACATGATATTTTTCCTGTTTGTCTAACTGGTGGGCGTCTTTCTTCGTTGTGCGAGCCCCTATTAACACCGATTAGACTAGTACGCCCAAAAAGATCATACATTTGCTTGAAGCTTGGAGATCACAAGGCAAAACAGGTCCTCATACATACTCCGTGCTCTCTGGTTTATTCTGTTTTGGATCTTCCTGCGCTGACTCCTCTCATGAGCTGCCCGTAAGGAGATCGTGCGACCTTCTCGGAATTGCTCGTCGGATGTATCGGGCATTCGCTTTTTGTTCATTGGCCAATTAGGAAGTCTCTGATTTTTGGGAGATATTTCTTGATTACCAGAATAGGATTACGTGGATTTTGAAGAAGTGATAATCCAGAAATACCCAAGTCAAGCCGATGGCTAGTCTACTGTCAAGCTAGCGGGTCAGTTCTGCTTACGATTCGATTGATTGCGGAGATATCAATAATCCCGGTCGGGGTATTCTTGCACTAATACAAAAGGGGGATTAATGTCAGCATCTGCATCCTTCTCCAGGCAGATTCATTGCAGTCACCCGTTGTAAGGGGCAAATTTCCATGACGCTAGGCCGCAAAGGGGTAAAAAGTCATCAAGCCAAGACCAAGTGCTCCCCATATCTTCCACACTAGGTGAAAAACGTTAACAATGTCATCGGCTTGAAATCAAGAACTATTGCATGATATCTCCTGTTCTTCAATGTAAATTACCCGATCAGAAATAGTTAAATAGCCCAAATAATCTCTTGCGATAGCCAGGAGAACTCTCTTCAGCAGACCAAAATTGAATGAACTTGGATATATCTACCAATCTACTTGAGTGTTACTAAGGTCCAATGACTTTGTCTTCGCTTTATGACTTTTGTGTTCGCAATTGGAAGATACAATCTGCCGCAGAGCTTCCGAAAGCTCTCGATGCCTTGAACATTGGTCTTCTCGGCGCGGCTAATATCGCGTAAGATATCATTTTACTTAGATAAACACTTTGCCGATGCTAAATATTCTATTTAAGACCTACCGCGGTTATCAAACCAGCTAAATCGCATCCAGGTGTCGCTGTTCGGGCGGTGGCTGCCCGCGACAAGCAGAAGGCGATAGCTTATGCTAAAAAGCATGGAATACCTCATGTCCTAGATAGCTACGAGGGTAAGTTATATCTCCCTTAGCTGATGCCTCAATTATGCTCCAAACAGTATAGAAGTTGACTGGTAATTGTCTACATCCAGCTATGCTCGATGACCCAGACATCGATGCGGTTTACATCCCCCTACCTTCTGGCTTACACTGCGAGTGGGCACTTAAAGCCATTGCGAAGGGCAAGCATGTCCTTGTTGAGAAACCTGCAGTAGTGAATGCAATTGAAGCTGAGAGGTTGTTTTGTTCTCCTCTATTAAAGCAGCCCAACGCCCCAGTCCTGCTTGAAGCTTTCCACTTCCGCTTCCAGCCAACGTGGCAATATTTTGTCTCCCTCGTTGACCGACCAAACATCAAACATGTTACCTCTATCGCGAAGCTACCTTCCTACATGGTCCCTCAAGAAGGTATTCGGTTCGACTATAAGTTAGGTGGGGGTAACATGCTTGACCTCGGGACCTACGCGATGTACTCTCTGCGGGATATTATAGGCGCGGAGCCAGAGGAGTGTACCAAATGTACGGTAGAGGTTCCTCCTCCGCCATACGAGCTCTGCGACGAGGCGGCGGAAGCAGCCTTTCGATTTCCGGGGAATATTATGGGCGAGGCTATCATGAACCTGCGAGCAAGTATCACGACATTCCCGACATTCAAGATCATCGTCGTACACAATGAAGTCAACGTGGAAGACAACAGTCTTCCTAAAGAGCAAAAGAAATTTCGTGTTCGAAGACTTACCATAAATAACTTTCTGATGGCAGCAATGTTTCATAGCATTCAGATTGATGATGAATTCATTATTCGGAGAAATGAAGATGGGAAACTAATGAAAAGCTGGAATATTAGGCAAAATAAGAATGTATTCACATTCCAAGATGCTGATATAAATCAGCCCAGCGAACCTCATTGGGTTTCCTATCGCCATCAGTTGGAACAGTTTGTTAATCGTATCCGTGGAAAGCAAGGTTCGGGCCTTTGGGTCAGTTGTGAGGATAGCCTTGCACAGGCTAAAATGATTGATATGGCATATGAAAAATCTGGTCTTCCTTTGAGACCTACAAGCAAATTTGAACTTTGAGGGGGGATTTATATAAAATTTATGTTATGAATTGTGTTGGAAATGAAATCCAGGGGACGACAACAGGCATAAATCCTAACGGAAGCCTCCAGCACGACGGTAAATTCTAGTACATGTATTTTTCCTTTGGGGTACATATCATTTCATTCATATCTAAAGGTCCGAACGTATATTCCCTCGTAAATTCCTGCGTATACGCAAACACATGTGACTTGGTTTGTATACAAAGAAACTATCAATCGCAGCACTGGAGAAGACCAAAAATTGTATGTACGGAGTACAAGCCAAGCTATGTGTTATTGAATATACGCTGGAATCAATAAGGGAAGGTCCCCGTGGAGGTTCAATTATAAATGAAAACGTATGTACATTTGAGTGGGTTATCGCTGACACCATAACCCAGTAGGACCACGTCTGGTACTAGGTTTCCAACATACAGAAATACATGCTTGATAGCTTGAATAGCGGATTGACGTTATCAATGTCATTCAGCTCGAGAAATGTTGTGGCGATGTATTCAAGCAAGTTTGAAAGCACTCCGAATGGCACTTAGTGGGGCTAAAAAAGCACAAGGCAGGGATTGTAAACATCTCCTTATCGCCTGAAAGTACTAACATGATGTAGCTGGTATTCATCGTTGGGGTCGTTGGAGTAGTCTCCGCTCTGAAAATAAGGTTTGTCCTGCATGTGCTTTATAGAAAGCATATCGGAACCGCGAGTCTCGGAGCCGGCGGGTATTTTCTCTCTTATCGTGACTTTCTCTTGGAGGAACAACCTTGGAACCAACTTTGTACCAAAGTATACAAGCAGGAAAGATTGCGGGGTTTAACCCCACTTGTGTTTTGGGGTCAGTTGTGATAAAGAGCGTAGTGTTAATCTGCTTTATTGGTTTGCTGCACATTTTGTACACTATTATTTTTCGCCATGAAACATCTCAACGTCGTCTTGGTTGCTAACCGCGGCGAAATTGCTTGTCGACTTATCAAAGCTGCAAGGTATGCGAGAAGACTATCTCATTGGCACCAACGGGATACTGAGCTCTACTAGGAAGCTGGGAATTCGAACTATTTCAATCTACACGGAACCTGATTCAGAGTCCGAGCACGTCAGAGCGGCTGACCAGGCTGTCCTGCTTCAAGGCGAAGCTCGAGCTGCATATATTGATGGGTAAACTGGATCTTCTATCCATCAAGAACCATATTCTAATCAAGTCCGTTCGCAGTGACCAGATCATCAAAATCGCGAAAGAGCACCATGCACAGTCGATCATCCCCGGTTATGGATTTCTTTCAGAGAACACAAGCTTCGCCCGATCGGCTCACGAAGCAGGAATTGGGTTTGCAGGCCCATCTCCAGAAGCAATTGAATCATTCGGCCTCAAGCACAGAGCTCGTGAACTCGCAATCGCAGCGCATGTTCCAGTAGTCCCAGGAACGCAAGGTCTCGTGGACACCGAAGATGCAGCGGTAGAAGCAGCTCGAACTCTAGGATTTCCTGTCATGCTCAAGGCAACGGCTGGAGGGGGTGGTATGGGTCTTTTGACCTGCCTCAATGAACAAGAGCTACGCGAAAACTTCCGAACAGTTCAGTCTCGAGCTTCGTCACTATTCAAGAATGCGGGCGTGTTTCTTGAACGGTATTATCCCAACAGTCATCATATTGAAGTCCAAGTTTTTGGAAACGGACAGGGAAAAGCCATTAGTGTCGGTGAGCGAGAATGTTCCATTCAACGGCGACACCAGAAGGTCATCGAGGAGTGTCCTAGCCCGTTTGTCTCACAGAAGCACCCTGAGCTGCGTGAGAAGCTCACACAGTGCGCCATCCGCTTAGCAGAAAGCATCAAATACGGCTCGGCGGGAACTGTCGAATATCTTGTGGATGACCACACAGGAGAATTTTTCTTTTTGGAGATGAACACCCGTCTGCAAGTTGAACACGGAATTACGGAACTCTGCTACAATGTCGATCTTGTAGAGCTTATGCTGCGACAAGAAGGTGAAGAACTGGCTGGAAATGGGGGCATCTCCGCAGCTGATCTCGAAAACCTCCAGCCTCGCTGCTTAGAGCCAAGCGGCCACGCTATTGAAGCACGCATTTACGCAGAAAATCCAGCAAGAAACTATGCACCTAGCCCAGGTCTCCTACAAGAGGTTGTATGGCATGCCCCCGAAGGAACTAGAATAGATACCTGGGTCAGAACTGGAACTGTTATCAGTCCGGCCTACGATCCCTTATTGGCGAAGGTCATGTACCATGGTCAATCTCGAGATTTGGCGATAACAGGGATAGAAGAAGTTTTGAGTAAAACCTCTATCTGTGGGCCTCCAATCAACCTTGGCTTCCTGCTTGCTATCATCCAAGACAATCAGTTTCGCGGTGGAAATACTATCACGAAGTTCCTCGAGGATTTTAACTATACCCCAGCTGCCATCGATGTCATTTCTGGCGGCTCCTATACGTTAGTTCAAGACTACCCTGGCCGCCCTACAGTTGGCCATGGATTTGGTCACGCAGGGCCTATGGACCCGATTGCCTTCCAGGCTGCCAACCTCCTAGTTGGTAATGAAGTTGGAATTGAAGGACTGGAGATAACACTCACTGGACCTGAGCTGCTATTCCTAGGTGAGGCAGTAATAGCACTCTGCGGCCCCGCAGTCCCAGCGCAACTTGATGGCGAAGATATTTCTCTTTGGACTCGCATCCACGTTCATTCTGGGCAAAGGCTTAAAATTGGGAAGTTGAAATCTCATTGTCGAGTCTATCTTTCTATCTATGGCGGACTTCTCAACGTGGCAAAATGGTTCGGTAGTAAGTCTACGAACCCGATGGTCAATGTGGGAGGGTATCAGGGTCGACCTCTCCGAGCAGGCGACTTCATTCGCATCGTTGAAGCATCCAAGCTTCCCGAGAAATTTGAAATTACGATCCCACAACATCTTCTTCCGAAATATGAAAATGACCCGTGGATTATCGAAGTAATGCCCGGTCCATTCGAGACCGGATTTCTATCCACCGAGGATATCGAGATGTTTTTCTCAGAAACATGGAAAATAAGCCACAATGCGGCTCGAGGTGGAATCCGGTTGATAGGCCCTCGCCCCAAGTTCGCTCGCAAAGATGGAGGCGAAGGTGGAGCGCACCCTAGTAATATCCTTGAATACGGCTACCCTATCGGAGGACTGAACTGGACTGGAGATGAGCCCGTGATCTTCCCTGTTGACTGTCCTGACTTCGGCGGTTTCATATGCAGTATCACCGTGATCAAGGCAGACATGTGGAAAGTTGGACAGCTTCGTGCTGGGGATAAGGTCAAATTCCAAAGGGTATCTCTGACGAGAGCATTGGAATCGCGACGCCAGAATGTCAATTTCATTCGGGGGTTGGGAGCGGCAATTGAGACTGGCTCCTGGATCAAAGCTGAAGCCTTCAATGATACAGTCGGTCCTGAGTTAGCAGAATCGGGTCAAGATGTGTTGGGAGTGATTGAGGGCACCAAGAGCCAGCCAAGAGTCACATATCGGGCTGGAGGGGATGAATACTTACTGGTCGATTATGGAGATGGCCATGCAGATCTAAACAATAAATGCCGGGCAACTGCACTCTCTCGCGCCCTTGAATCGAACCCAGGGCTTGTATCCACGAAGCTCAACAGCGGGGGTGCAATTTTTAATATAGTTGGGTGCGGAGGTTCTCTGGCTATATTTTATGACGGCCTGGCCCTTCAAAGAGATGTGCTACTTAAGACCTTGATCGAGATGGAAAAAAGCTTGGGAGATATGAGATCAATCAAGATCCCCAATCGAAACTTCAAACTCCCGTTAACATTCCGTCACAAAAAGCTTGAAGATGCGATGGAGCGATATATGGCGAATCAACGCTCTATTGCGAGCTACCTTCCCGATCCGCTACATTATGTTGCAACAAACAATGGAATGACTATCGAAGAGTTGAAGACGATGTTCCTGACCATCGAAACGGTGATTATTGGAGTTGGATTTTTCATGGCCCTTCCTGAAAGTCTGCCTACCGATCCTCGTTACAGACTAAGAGCACCGAAGATGAACCCTAGCCGTACATATACACCAGCAGGTACGGTTTCCTGGGGAGGATGTTGTCTTGCAATTTATCCAGTAGATTGCCCCGGGGGATATATGCCCACGGGAATGACGATTCCTACACTCGATATTTCTGGATCTCGCCCGGGATTCACCGAAGAACGTCCATGGATATTCGAAGACATGGACACTTATACATTTTACGAGGTTACTGAAGAAGAGTATGATCTGAAGCTCGCACAATTCAAGGCTGGCACCTATCATTTTGAAATGGAGGCCAGCGTCTTTGACATGGCCGCGCATAACGAGCTCCTCGAAAGGACAGCAATGGAAGCCAACGAAATACAGAAGAAGCGTGAAATCTCCCAAGAGAAGATGATTCAATTGGAGCAAGAAATGCTTCAGAAATGGCTGAGTGACAAGCAATCAAGTAGTACCAGCCTTGATGAGATACGGTCTCTCCTCGAAGGTAAGAACTGCAACAGGCTCCCGTCCCAAGCCTATAATGCTAATATTATGATAGACCCAACGATTGAGTCAATTGAAGCCCCTGTCAATGCTAATGTTTGGAAAGTCCTGGTTCAGGAGGGTGATATTGTTCAAAGTGAAACTGTCTGCTCCATTCTTGAAGCGATGAAGATGGAGATCAACGTATATGTAGATCCACATTTGGCAGGGGCTACGGTGGCAAAGGTTTTGATCAAACCCGGGGATTCAATAGAAAGTGGAAATCCCGTCCTTCTTGTTAGAAAGCCGACCAAATGATGAGAAACATGGAGATGTTCTGGTTTAGTGTTATTACGGAATACGGATGCGGCATGAGTATGTCAATTGTTCACGTTATATGAGGTGCAATATATCAGTAATCATAACCATGGAACACGACGTAATTATATTTTGTAAAGCGCTAGAATATCGAAAATCACCGTCAAAAGTAAATTCTTGGATAGCCACCGAGGGGAGTAAATAGGTTTATGTGACCCGCCGTAACGCCGTGGAAAGTGGACGAAAAATAATAAATCTCATGTATGCTGAGCTCTTCTCAATCGTGATTATCTCAATGGTCTTCGTTTGTCAAACCTTCAGGAATAACTCCATCCGGGAAGTCTTCAGGTGCAAAGTTGAATTTTGCGAGAACTGCCCTTGCACTGCCGACAACACGCATACAAAGCAGCTCTCTTTCATCCGTGGGTTCTTTGCAGCCCGTGTGATCTTCATGTCCGAACCCGGGGAAGTGATTATCATGTAATGGGTGACCTCCAGGCTGATGCCAGCGTCGTTGACGGTCTTCAACAGCAAGGATCAATTCCAAAATACTTGGCTGCTCAGAGGGAAGAGTGGTGGCCTCTGGGTCTAAGCTTCCTCCTATCACGTAGCTGCGAACTAGTTGCTTTAACCAGTTCCTCCATCCCTGTGCTGGATCCTCGCTATGTGTCATGCGAGTGATGTAGGCAGGAGTCGCATGCTGCATTCCAAGCTCGACTGGATCCATCTTGTAAAGGCGAAGCCAAGCATCGGCAAGGACCGTCAACAGCGTGCCGGTGAACATCACGTTCTGAACACCGGTGGCGAAAGTTTTGGGGCATATCTCACAATTAATTACCTCCCGAGCAGTTCTAGCTGAGATTCGAAGGGAGCAAACGGTTTGGGTAGAGAGAGGAAAAGCTGAAACTGAAGAGGTATGGCTCAGGCAAAGGTAGAGGTAAGATAAGCAGCTGCATTGGCGGTTGGCAGAATCGGAGGGTGGAGTGAGTGGGAGAGAAGTGATATCTGGAAATCCCAGGGCACTGGAGACTGGGTCTGCTGCGGATTGGGATACGGTAGTAAAATCTGGCCAATCTCCACTAACAAAAGGGACTGGGTTTTTTAATCGTTCTGGTGGGCTGCCCCAGGCAAGATTATGTTGTTTGTCGTCCGTTGATAGATTAGAGGTGGTCGGATCATTCCAAAATATTAAAGGGCATATCTCGCGAGCTTCTAGAGCTGCAATGCTCTCTGGATTTGGAAATGCAAAAGATGGCTCGGGTAGTGTATCTTCGGGGCTTGGCCAGACATTGCTATTCGACAACTCGGGTACATCGTCGTCCGTACGGGATCTCTTCTTCGGCGGGCGCCCCATTTGCTTCTGTTCGGAGTAGTTGCATTTTATCGATTGCTTCAAACATCGTTTGCAACCTGAGAGCTCTCCTGAGCATTTTAACTTTCGTTTCCCTACCATAAACGATGTACGGTCAGCAGTGTCGCCTTCTTTGCCCCGTGCATGTCAACTTACTACATTCGTCACATGCTGCATGACGTTTTGGCTCAAGACCGGATTCCATGTCACCTCCCGAAACTGGTATTTGCACAGTGTCCGCCATACCAGGTGTGAAGAGGAAATTCGGTCTCGACGAGTCTCGAACGATGGACGCCGATAGCTGAAGATCAATCGCTGATACGCGATAAGATTGGAGCGGGGAGTCATGTGAGCGGTGAGCGGCGACGACAGAAAAAAAAAAAAAAATTGCGGACAATTCAAGTCAAGCTCAAACGGCAACAATGGACGCCAAGAAAGCCTCCAAGAAGCGCAAGGCAGTTACTCGTGACGTGGAAGAGGAAGCTGGAGTTTTCTCTGGCGATGAATTGAATAACGACAATCTCGACGGCGGCTTGTCAGATAGCGCCAATGACTTGTCAGAGAGCGAAGATGAGAGCGACTCCGAAGTCGAGCTGGTTGATGACTTCAGCGATGAGGAGGACGACGAGGAGGAATTAGACAGCGATGAAATTCCATCTGATGGCGATGATGCAGAGCAAGTAAAGCAAGTTCCTCAAATCAATTACGCCACCAACGAGCCCAACTTTCGCATTGTGAAGGACGCCAATGGAAACGATCGCTATCTCTACGACGAAATCAACCCTGACGACAACTCGGACTACTCGGATGCAGACGATAATCGCAACACAATTGGCGATATCCCCCTGTCTTTCTATGACCAGTATCCTCATATTGGCTACGATATCAACGGCAAGAAAATCATGCGCCCGGCCAAGGGTGAAGCCCTTGATGCATTGCTGGATAGTATTGAGATTCCCAAAGGATGGACTGGTCTTACTGACCCGTCAACTGGCAAGCCATTGAACTTGAGCCAAGATGAGCTCGAGCTGCTGAAGAAGGTGCAAATGAACGAAATCCCCGCTGATGGGTATGATCCCTACGAACCTCTGGTCGAATATTTCTCCAGTCAGACGGAGATCATGCCTCTCAGTGCCGCCCCTGAACCAAAGAGACGTTTCGTTCCTTCCAAGCATGAGGCCAAGCGTGTGATGAAGATTGTTAAGGCTATTCGAGAGGGCCGCATTCAACCGTATAAGGCACCTGAGGAGCGAGAGGAGAAGGACGACACCTTGATTAACTACGATCTATGGGCTGATGAGGCTGAGCGACCAGACCACCCGATGCATATCCCAGCACCAAAGCTTCCACCTCCTGGATACGAGGAGAGTTATCATCCACCCCCCGAATACCTGCCTGATAAGAAGGAACGCAAGGAGTGGGAGCAGACTGACCCAGAAGACCGCGAGAAGGAGTTCTTGCCCAATGACTTTGCCTCCCTTCGCCGAGTTCCTGGTTATGAGAACTTCGTCCAAGAGAAGTTTGAGCGCTGTCTGGATCTTTACTTGGCTCCCCGAGTCAGACGAAGCAAGTTGAACATCGACCCTGAGAGTTTGCTTCCTAAGCTCCCCAGCCCCGAAGAGTTGAAGCCATTCCCTACTACATGTGCAACGGTTTTCCGTGGGCACAAGGGCCGTGTCCGTTCCCTGCACGTCGATCCAGCTGGACTTTGGCTTGCAACTGGTGGTGATGATGGTACAGTACGTGTTTGGGAACTTCTCACTGGTCGCCAATTATGGAGTGTTCAGTTAAGCGACGAGGACGCTGTCAATGTCGTTCGTTGGAGACCCGGAAAGGACGCCGTGATCCTTGCTGCTGCTGCAGGCGACGACCTTTTCCTTGCTGTTCCCCCAATCATTGAACCCGAGGTTGAGAAAGCCAGTTTGGAAATCCTTGATGCGGGCTGGGGTTATGCTTCTTCTGCGCCTGCGCCCACCCCTGCAGACGCTACCAAGAAGAACACACCTCCCAAATGGATCAGACCCTCATCTGCTCTCGCTGATGCTGGTGTATCTGTGGTCATCCCACTCCGCTACGTGCCCAAGTCCATCTCTTGGCACCGACGCGGTGACTATTTCGTCACAGTCTGCTCTGGCGCTTCAACGCCGGCCTCAGTGGCCATTTCCATTCACACCCTCTCCAAGCACCTCACGCAATTCCCCTTCCGCCGACGCCTCAAGGGAGGTGGTCCCCCTCAAACCGCCCACTTCCACCCATCGAAACCCATCCTATTCGTTGCAAACCAGCGCTCGATCCGTGCCTATGATCTTTCACGCCAGTTACTGGTCAAGATCCTCCAGCCAGGTGCACGATGGATCTC
>KZ119023.1:0-31277 GCA_002153405.1 Mycosphaerella populi pn0402 | reverse complement strand
CAATGTCGTGGATGGCGAAGTCACGCACACGGAAAACGGGAGAGAGGGTGGCACAGCAGAAGGCACATCCACGAGCGATGGCCTCGTCCTGGTTGAGAGTAAAAGAGAGGGGCTTGCCGAAGAATTTGGAGATAGCTTCCTTGATAGCGGGCACACGAGTGCAGCCACCAACCATCTCAATGTGGTCAATGTCCTCGACCTTGAGCTTGGCCTCAGCGAGAGCCTGCTCCAGGGGAACGGTCAGTCGGTCCAGGAGAGGGCGGACCATGTCCTCGAGCTCGTCACGCTTAACCATAGCGCGAACATCGGTGTCCTCCATCAAAGACTCGATGCTCATGGGAGCCTGAGGGTTGGCGGACATGACCTTCTTCATCTTCTCAGAGGCAGCCACGGTACGAGACCAGGCCTTGCCGTTGGTGCGGATGTCAATCTTGAACTTCTCCTTGAATTCATCGGCGAAGCGCTCGGTCAGAGCCAGGTCGAAGTCACGGCCACCGAAGTGGCGGTCGTATGCGGTAGACTTGACATTGAGTTCACCCTTGCGGAACTCAACGATAGTTGCTGTGTAGTCACTGGCGCCAATGTCGACGAACACAACACGACGGGGCTTCTCTTCGGGGCCGGGCAGGTCCAGCTTGGTGATACCGTATCCAAGAGCGGTAGCAGTAGTGTCGTTAACGAGACGAAGGACGTTGAGGCCGGCAATGTCACCGGCATCGATCATGGCGCGGCGTTGGACATCTGTGAACCAAGAGGGCACACTGATGGTGACGTCGGATACGGGAAGCTTGAGTTCCTTGGAAGCAGTGTCCTTGATCTTGGTCAAGTACATGGCAACCAGCTGGGTGGCAGTGAACTTCTCCTTCTTGCCGAGGTAGTTGACCTCGACACCGGCCTGACCATTGACATCGACAATGGGGGCGGTGTTGAACTTCTGCTCGATCTTCACATCGGGGTCGTCGAATGAGCGGCCGATAAGGCGCTTCAAGGATCCGATAGTGTTCTTGAGGTTGGAGGTCTCTTGTGTCTTAGCAGCCTCGCCGATTGCTCTGCTGCGGGCGCTGAAGCCAACGAGGGAACTGTTGGGCACGAAAGTCAGTCATCCGTTACGATCCCGGGGCAAAACTCCAAAAAAAAAAAAAAATTTGACAAGGCTGTAGTGGCTAGGGTAGTTGACTTACGGAGTCTGACGGTTGGAAACTTCGTTGGTAATCTATATGAACAAGTAGAAGTATTAGTTATTGGACATCCAATGAATTGTTGCTGTCCGCTGAACGCGTTTCTATTGAAGAGGCGCGGGGCCGTAGGGTTCGGCGGGGCTGAAGACTCACGATATCTATGCCCTTGTTCCTGGCAACACCGATCTTGGTGCTCTGCGCACCAAAATCAATACCGACAACAGACATTGTAGGCTAGGAGAGAATGTGGAATGGATAGAGAGGCGGGTGGTGGGGAGGATGCGGGAGGAAAGACCAGGGAAGAGAGAAAGAACTTTTGGAGGGGAGAATTTGCACGCCACTCCACTTGATTGGCGGGGTGGATTAATGGATGAATGAATGGTAATATCAAAAGAGTCCGTCTGGACCAGGGCTAATGCAGAGGCGGAGACTAAATTTTTACAAAGGAATTTCACACGCGAGGCACTATGACTTGCCGGGGCTATATACTGGAGGACTTGGATATCCGCTCTGTGCGACCGTCGAAAGTTCCAGCAGAGACCAGAACTTTCGCGATGTAGCGTCACTGGTTGCCCACTTCACCGCCCAAGAGGTTTGTTCCGCAGAAAAAAATCAACGGGCTTCACCGCCTCATGAGCCAAGAGCGATTATGTCATCGGATCCATCCAGGCTCCACTTCTATACACAAGTATCTGTATTCAAGGTTAGGAGAGATTTCTAGAAGTGTTGATTCAGGTAATTCATGAAGAGCGAATCGTAATAGAGGACTTGAGAACCTCCGCTCAACAACAAAAGACTACTGGTTGGCTTAATGCAAATTGCAGGGTCCTGGAATTGACGTCACATGAAATCAATGAAAAATAATAATATCATCATAGGCACCAAAACAAAAATAATGTAATGAAAAGTGGACCGGACTACTGTAATAAACTACCGATAGAGACTTGACGTCAAGAGCACTAGGCTGGATCACTCGTTGCTCGGGCCTGTTTGGCATAATAAAGCTTTCGCTGATCCTCCTCACTCATCAAACTCTCCATGTTGCGAGGGGCCATCGTGGGGTGAGAATAATCTCCATCCGACGAGCCACTGAAAACCGATTCGAGAGAATCTCGGAATGCATCGGGCATGTGGAGCCGGGGAGCCATGAGGCCCTGCATATCTGGAATGGAATCTCCTTCTGTATGGACGTAAAACCCGTCGAGGAGCTGCTCAGCCGGAGTAAACCGTCCTTCGATCCTTTCTGGCGGGCGGACTGGGACGGATCTTCGGCGAACAAGGCTATTGTGGAACGTATTCACATTAACATTCAGTTCATCTCCTTGTTCTCTGGCTTGCTCTGCCGCTTCCTCCGGCGTTGTGTGGGTATCAGCAGCAGCGGCATCTGCTCGAGGGCCACCCCAGGTCCGCTGGCCGGCGGTGAAAATACCATACATCATATAAATCCAGTTGAACACAGGATTCAAAATGAACATGATCGGATATAGCCAAGCCTTGTAGCGCTTCAGTTGGATTCCGAAATAGAACATAAGAAGGTAATTCAGCCCGAGGGAGATACCAATGAAGCCAACAGGAAGGTCGTCTACCCTTTTAGATGTCGTGGCAAGGGCAATAACCATGACGTAAAACAAGAGTGCTGTTGTACGGATCGTGTTTTGCATGAACCTGACCAAACACAGGAGCGGATACCTTACCCACAGCCGTATATCAGTGATCATGCAAACCTCATTCGTGATGAATCCCAAAAACCAGCGTCGGCGTTGTTTCAGCAGACTGGAAAATGTCTGTACTGCTTCCGTTTTACAGAAGGCACCGGAGCACATCTGAATCTGGTAGGGCCCCTTCGCACCGATCATGAATAGGTGGGTCAACCACCGGTCCTCACCAAGATGGCATTTGCCGAAATCGAAAATATCGTCACATTGCTCTGCCTTGTCAGCAAAGTAGTACTTTGCCATGCGCCGGAAAGCGGAAAATCGTAAAACAGTAAGTGCACCAGGTAGACAAGTAACTGCGCCACAGCCCGATTCAACAGCGCGTTCAAAAAGCTGCCCATGAATATACTCAATGTCCTGAAGAATTGTCAAGAGATTGATTTTACCAGTTGTGCAAGTGATTATCCCTGTCATAGCAAGCATATTGTGCTTGTTCCCTGGCTTCAGCTCCATGTCATACATAAAATTCTGCAGGCAGACCCGATCGAGAATGCAATCGGAGTCAATAAACAGCACAAAAAGATCATCATGTCGCTTCAAGTAGTCTTTGTAAACCTTATCAATGAGCTTGAACGTTTGCTTCTGGCAATGCCTCTTCCCGCCATGTTTGAACCGCGAGACCGTAATTCGAGCTTCTTTGTAGATGATGTCGATACTCGGGGGATACGCTTTCATCGCAATCGGGATTCCCAGATACTGTATGACGCGGAGGTATGTCTCGTCCACAACGGGCCCATCCCATGACAGAAATACATGTATACATGATGCCGGATAGTCGCAGTCAACTACCGAGTCGATCGCCTTGATCAAAACCTCAGATTCCTCTTTGTAGACCGGCATCACCACAACTGTTTTCGGAGCAGTGCGGTCATCTAGAGCCTCCTTGATCCTCTTTTTCCGCCCAATCGAATTGACAATCAGCCCATAAATGCAGAATAGCCAGGGACCGATGAGAAGAATTGAGAAGGACCAAAATGCGAACCACTGGAAGCCAATGACGATATCTTCCGGGAAGTACGCGGTCGCTTGGGCTGGTAGAGGCAGGGTAAATAGCATGACTGGAAGGAAAGCCAAGCTAGACAGAAATCAGAATGGTTGGGTTCAGGATGTTCAATGAGAATCATTACCGTAGCAAGGTGAAAAGTACCGCCATGATAACGGCTAGCAATTTGATGGTCCAGTGATCTGCTTTTTGATATACCTTGACGAAGCAATAGAGGAATGCCGCAAGCCACAACATCCATTCGAATAGCGCAGCCAGCATTATCGGGCCTATTACTGCAACATAGATAATCTGTCAAGGCATTAGCCACCCGAAAACAAAAGAATGAAAGACTTTTGCGTACATCTTTGGCAGCCCATTTGTCTGCCGCCATGTTTGATGCTTTAATGACTATGATATGATAGGAAGACAAATCGTTCAAGAAAACAAAATAAATTATGAGCCACAATTGACAAGTTGAAGATGTTTTGACGGGTTCTCTACGGTTATGGCCATTGCGCAGTAAGATAGGCAGGTGCGACACTATCGAGCCAACAGAAACACACAATCAATCTCCATCTGTTCTATCTTCAATCTCAATGGGCTTTATCGAAGTGGTGTATTGATCTTTCATGTTACTTCACACGCTGAACCTCATTTTGCTTGATTGTACAAGACCGATGATGATGACCCAGGTGACCCAATGCTGATGAACGTATAGATCGAATTCCCAATCGGGCTTAGTACTAATGCCTCAGGCAATACGGCAGAAACAGCTCCAAAAATTTCACTTCGTCAGGCGCAAGACTAAACCTCAATTCACTACAAATAATCCCTCCTAGCAGGTTTCGAGAACACTTTGACGGATTTATTTATTATAAAGTCGCGATATACAAGTGACTAAACATTTACAGGCCTTGAGTCATTCAAACCTGCCGCTTCCGTTGCCCGCCTTTTTTTTTCTTTATTACATCCCGCCGCCCCGAGACCTTTTTTTTCTCCATTCCTCGTCGAACGCAGCACCCCGCCCAAAATGTCTGAAGAACAGAAGCCCTCCGCCAACGTGGAGGCTGAGAAGGACGTCCAGAATGTCCTCGCTGAGCTGAACGGAGAGAACGGCAAGGCCGAAGAGAATGGCAAGACCGAGGAAGCCTCAAAGGAAGACACTGAGGAGGCGCGCATTGTCGCCGAAGCCGCCAAGCTGGGAGAAAAGTCCGAAAAGTCACAGCAACGCGATGGAAATGGTGGGCGCTTTCGCCGCCCTAACAACGCCCGCTTCGATCCCACCACCCAGGCTGAAACTGACGACCCTGTTCAGATTCGCAAGCAGGTATGATCGACTCTTTGCAGAACCGCTACCCCAGCGCGCACTAATGCGATTCATCTAGGTCGAATTCTACTTCTCTGACTCCAACCTGCCCCAGGATAAGTTCCTGTTCGGTTTGGTAGGTGGTAGTGAGAACAAGGCTGTTCCTCTGGAAACCCTCCACTCTTTCAAGCGCATGCAGCGCTTCCAGCCTTTCAGCGCCGTCGTCGCGGCCCTGAAGGACGCTGAGACTGTCGAGTTGACCGAAAACGATACTGCCGTCAAGCGCAAGGTTCCCCTCCCCGAGAACACCGGCGACAATCTCAAGGTTATCGAAGACAAGGCCATGGGCCGCAGCATCTACGCCAAGGGCTTTGGTCGCGAGGAGGGCAGCACCCAGTACGACATTGAGGCATTCTTTGCTCCTTTCGGCCCCATCAACGCCATCCGCTTGCGCCGCGGTGATGACAAGGGTTTCAAGGGCAGTGTCTTTGTTGAGTTTGGTGACGAGGATAAGCAGAAGGAGTTCTTGGCTCTTGAGGAGAAGCCTAAGTGGAACGGCAAGGAGCTCATTATCAAGAGCAAGAAGCAGTACTGCGAAGAGAAGTTGGAGGAGATCAAGGCTGGCAATGTCAAGCCTAGCCGTGGGCGCGGTGGTCCTCGTGGTCGCGGTCGTGGTGGCCGTGGTGGCCGTGGCGGCGGTCGTAACGACCGTCAAGACCGTCAAGACCGTGGTGACAACCGTGACTGGCGCGAGCGTCGGGCTCAAGACCAAAAGAATGGTTTCAAGGATGGGGCTAAGAAGGACGAGCCTAAAAAGGATGACCGGTGAGTGGAGCGTTCAGTATGAATATTCCTACGCTTGTGCTAATTGTTTTACTATAGTGGTGTCCCCGTGGTTGAGAGCACCGCCGATGCTGGCCAGAAGCGTCCCCGCGAGGAAGAAGCCAACGGCGATCACCCTGCCAAGAAGGTCGATTCCAAGGAGTAATATCGCAATATCCGACTTCTTTCTGTCATAATTTTTTTTCGTTCTCTTATCATTGGGCGGGATACAAAAGTATTATGAAATGGACCGCCCGTTTGGGTCGTGCTACATAGGGAAAGACCCTCCGGCGTTTTTAATCTTGATTTGTTAAATTATGATTTAGACATGGTTGATGTTTAATTCTATGTTGGAAGATATGATATCAATCTTCAGTTGCTTCCAAAAATGGCTGCGCGTGTTTACAATAGACATGGCGATATATGGTTAGAACTCCAAGTCGTAGGCCAATGTGTCTTCGCACAGTTCCTCGCGAATCTTATGAATCCTGTCCGAAATCATCAGCATTCGCAAGCACAAAGTTGTAATGTGGGATTCTTACTCCAGGTGAGCAGGGTGTGTAGCATAGCCTGCAACATGGTCTGGGGTATCTAGGATCGCAACAAGACCCATATCGAAGCCCTTGGCACGAGGAACGCTAATTGGGAGGGGCTGGCCTGCCTCAAGAGATCTCAGACCTGATTTTCAGAATAACGACTGTCAGTCATCTGGTCTTATGCGCCTTCTTGGTCTCGCAGAAACGTCCTAAGCCGGCCATTCGCGGATGCAGTAACAACTAACCTGGAATTTGGCCAACCATTCCCTTGGCCTTCTCAGTCCAAGCGCCTAGCTGAGCTTGAGTCACACCCTGCTTCAGGCGGAACAAAACTGTTTTACTTCGTTAGTGGCTTGATGGAGTTATCGGTGATTCCCCGCACTATCGGAATGGTAGGTGGGGAAGAGCAGCATTAAGGACGCACCAATATGATACACAGGCATCTCGATGGTTTGGTGTTGGAGATAAAATATAGGGGGATATGAAGGGCAAGTGTGAGAAGCAATTGAAATACTAAATTTACTTTGCGGGGTATTGGGGTCTGTTATACCTTAGGTAGCCGGTGTTAATCCGCTCTATCGGACGGAGGGCGTGGGGGTTGGTGGTCGGGACATCTCCGATACCATGATTTTCGGTGCCGTGTCTAGGAGCTAACCTTCCAAGGTACCTTGGAATGATCAACCGTCGAGTCTTGGTCGAGATAATTATTGCAATTAACACCTTCCAGGTGCATATTAAATTCTTCAGGGCTAGGCTTGTGTCCGATATCCTTTTCGTATAGTCCTTGCATGGCTTAGTATTGTAATTAGACATCTTGGATTGCCGCAAAAGGTAGTTACTGTGGGTTGCAAATTGCATACCATACGCTTATACCTAGGTAGCCCACAACTGACAACTAGCTCCAGCTTATAAGCAACGACCATGAAGACTGTCAGTGTAATTGCTTGGGGGATTGGCGAATCTACCGCCTTCAGCCGCACAAGCAATGACTCACAGAGCACATGATGCTCCTGCTTCTTTGTCCTTCAAGAGGTCCCCACAAAGGGATGTAAAAAAAAGGCAGCTATAGCATTGCCTGGTTTCGATCCAGGGACCTGGTTATGGAGTTAGTGACTGGATTTTGTAATAGATATCAGTATGATTCGTACCTCCGGGTTATGAGCCCGGCGCCTTTCCCCTAGGCCACAATGCTTGAACAAACGATAATGTAATATGACATTGTTATTTTCTTGATTCTCTTTCGAGATACCTGCCCAACTGGACATGGTAACTGTGGTGCCCTAGGTAGAGCCCTAGGAAATTCGTTCCATACGGTCTATGTCTCTGTTTCTTACTGGCAAATATGCTATGAATTCTCTCAGGGGTTTGGCCTCTATTATCGGCAGACCTCAAGTATCATTTATTTCTTCTTCTTACTCTTATCTACCACATCAATCCACTGACTACGCAGGCCACGTCGTGAAAGCACCGTATCTAGAACTTTGCGTTGATCTCCTTGCACCAAAACTTCCATGATACCCTTCGGGAAACCATGAGCCTGCGCGACACTCGTGCTGCTGGCACATTTCTTCTGCAATTCTTCCGCAAGAAGAGAAGGAATTAGTCCAAATATCTCCAGATTAGAGACCTTCGTAACGACTTTAGATCCCGTCCGCTTTTCAATGGTGATGATGGCTTTTGGTGCCGTACCAGCCTTGGGTTTGACGTCTGCAAGAGTCTGGCCTTGTTTTAGAATAACATAGTGTGGTTGCAAAAATGAGCTGTCCTCCACTATCCGCTTCAACAGCCCGTCGCGGGTAGCCATGCCACGTTTCAAAGTCCCTTGGTCTTCGGGCGACCCGGAGGAGAAGATTGTGTTTGCAAGAAAGGGGTTGAGGTTGATTATGCGGCGATTTTCAGCAGAGACCAGAGGTGGGTCTTGTGATTGGACGTATTGATCCAGGCGGTTGGAGACCTCGGCGTATTTATAGAAGTTTTTGGCATCGCCAGGAGAAAGCTTTGGGAAAATATCTGGTGCGAGCTTCCCTGTTGGCCGATATAGAGTCTGAACGGTCAAGGTCTGTCCGACGGATGGATCAGCTCCACCAGCTTCGACTGGTTTGTTGGAGCCGGTTGACGGCTTGCTAGCACTTTCTAGAGCACTTTTAGATGGGAGTCTGTAAGGGACAAATCTCTGAACTCGATGATCATCGAAATCAACATCCCAAATATATGTCTCTTGGCCACTTCTGTCCTTGGCTTTGACAAGCTGTAGCTTGTCCAAATGCTTGATGAACTTCTTCACATTCTTCCAGCTGGTCTTCTTGATGTTGTAAAATTGTACTTGCTGGGCGGAATAGACTGGGAGATAGGGCGTGACGAGGCTGGATATCAATATCGAAGGCGAGACGGGTAATGTGAGTGTGTGATTTACGGCCGAGGGGTTGTCCTGCTTGAGTTTATAGAGGGCATAGACAAAGGCGTTAACGAACGCATCATCAATTTCTGCGCGATGTTAGTAGTTTTTCATAATGGTCGCAAATGTAGGTGTCACCGTACCCTTTGTTGTAGGCTCTTTCTCAGGCTCTTCAGTCTCCTCCACCCCATTGTCGACATCGGCATCAACATCAGCACCGGCAGGTGACTCTTTCTCTTCCTCCAGGTTGAGCTCTTCAAGTCCCTCATTGACCTCGTCGACCTCATCATCATCCCAACCTTTCAAGTATTCTGGTGCAGGACGTCCGGGTCGCGAGGACGAACTCCAAGCCCATAGCTCATCGCCTTCCCAATGTAGACCCCGGATCGCATGACCCTTCGAACCCTGTACCTTACCAAGAGCAGAAACATCAATTTCACACACCCCAACAAAGAGCGGAACAGTGTGTCTATCCAAGCTAGCCACAGCCGCAACGGCTCCCTTCACAGCGCGCTCAGGGAATGGAGGCTCATTAGCCAAGCCTGGTGTCATGAGGTCTGCCCCTCCATGCAGCTTCCGCATGACGATCTCAGGCGTATGAACCAGCGGAACCAGGTTTGAATTGTGCCACAGTGTATAGACCGTTGGATAGAAGCGTTTGTCGGCCCCAGGGCCCTGTTCCATTTTGAACCATAGTACCCGCTCTCCCTCGCCGGGATGCGCGCCGACGTACACGATTCCCTGTACTTCCCGGAGGTCGGGGCCTGCAGTCGTCGTGAAGCGTGCTGTTAAGGAATTTTCGGGGAGGAGGGAGTTGCGGATCGCGCTCAGGGTCGGTGTTGTGCTGGGTGCAGCATCGGGTGTGGGTTCTGCGGGGTTGGAGGGGATTTCGATTTTGTAGTCGGCAATGATTTGATCGGCGATTTTCCTTCGGTCTGACGACCTTAAGGGTGATAAGTTCTTGATCTAATGGGTTGTTAGAATGAGTACAGAGAGATTACCATTGCTCTCGAGAGAGGGCGTGAGGCCCAAGAAGAGTCGGTAGCTTCACGAGGGGCACTGCGGGGGAGCACCGACCGTTGGCTTTTTCTTGAACATGGTGGGTACAACCTGAGGAAATCCCCCGCTGTATATCAACACTTATCCAAAGCGAGAGGACTGTTTGAAAGTGAACCCGGAGGTCTAGCGGGTATTTAAAAAGAACACAAAGACTGAACAGACGAACCTCGAGGTTGCGATCAAAATACCCGCGTTCTCCACCGAGACCCACTGATGCTTGATCGACATCGACGGATTCCAGGTCAATGTGACTCATTTTGAAAAGGGACGTAGACCGCTAAAGTCTCACAATGCATGCTCCTTGAGTCATTATCGTGAATCAGTCTTTATCACATTATTCATAATTACAGGCGTTGATTACAGACACGGCGGGCACAAGCAGTATTAAAGACAAAGGTTTGAACAACATGTAGGGCTTCTCGATACCCAGATCATCCGAGTATTACAGGGGAAAGAAAGAGAATAACAACAGGAATAAAAAGAAGGAAAAAAGACAAAAGACAAAAGACAACAAAACCGGTCGAATGTCGAAGAAATTCACTCATATTGGACATGAGCGTCGTCAATGAGATGGAACGGGTTGCTAGTGCTGCCTGGCATGAGTCCGAGCAGCGAAGCATATCGAATTTGATTAGGAGTATCGTCGCTCAGTAAATTCTGGGGCCCATTGTAACTTTTTGATTCTTGCTGTAGGGCGGACTGCTGTCGGGCCTTCTTGCAACAGTGGCATTCGACTGTACAATGACCACCAGCCAATGGTCGTTGAGGGTCGTCACGACAGTGACAACATCCACATGCTCTTCCACAGCATCCTCCTCTCTTAGAACAGTCTTCGCGGAGAACCTGGTGCATGTACCATTTTGGGTCTGACCTCCAGAGATCGATACCTCGGGAGAATGGCGTATCCAGGAAAGCGGCCTTGATTCTCGACCATCGGCTTTCCAAAATCCAATAGTGCTCGCCTAGCTTTAATATCTCATCAAGCAGGCAGGCATTTATGGGGACAGATTTGAAGAAGAGGGGGAACCTGTGCTTGTGCTTCTTCTTGAATGCGGCAAGTTGGGCTTTGAGTGCTTCCTCTCGCTGAGTGTTCTCTCGTATCTTAGCTTCTGTGATGAGGAAACCATCTATGTCAAAATAAGCGACTGTAGAGGGTTGCATAGTCTGTAGATCTAAGAATCGAGCGAGCTGAAGTTCATAGATTTGGCCTGAGGCCTCAAGGCTGGCCTCTTCCTCTGGATGAAGTGACATCTCAAGCATATTGAGTTATGATGATTAGCAAACTTAGCAATATTATGGGCTAGAAATGAGCAATATTTGCAAATTGAAATTTGTTGTTGGTGAGAATTATTTGGAACTGGGGGTTTGCTTTTCAATTACGTGGGTGGGAGTTAATGTCCGCATCCCAATATAGACGCGGTCCTTTTCTTGTATGAGTTCCTTACCTTGAAGAGGGAATGAAAAGCAAGATTTGTAATAGATACTTCCGAACTAGGCATAGTATGAAGGATAAGGATTGGAACGCTTGATTCAATCAAACGTATTGCCAACATCATCAGCGTCAAACAGGTGTTATGAGAGGATGTGTTTCATAGCAGATGCTTTCCCACAGGAATGCCCACCCTTGTCAGACAAAGAAAGAAAGAGGTAGAAACATATAACATATAGCACCCCCGCCATAAAAATTCAAGTTCTTTACACCGAGACACGCAGAAACCTCCATCCCGAATTGCTGTTGCTTCGCTCTGTATGGTGACAAAAGTTCACTGCCGAATAAGAAGCTCATTACGACGTATGCGCCGACCAAAGAAAGTCCGACCTTCAGTCGTATCTCCGTAGATAGTCGTGCCTGTTATTGTGTTTCCGTAAACAGTACTACCATCGATAGTGTCACCGAAAATGGTGCTGCCGTGGGCCGAAGGACCAAAGACAGTATACCCGTTCGTTGTACTCCCGTAAATGGTATTCCCATTTGTTGTATGGCCATGAACCATCACACCATGCTCGTCATTTCCTTGGAATATGACTTCCTGGGGATAAATACGGCATCCAATGTTGAACCGCATTATATTGTGATTCTCCGAGAAATTGGCCAGCGGGTTAACTTCGGGCGCGCCTTGGTGGTAAAAGGCCATAATGCTGGCGGGTGTTCGAGAGTCAGGAAACCACTCCAGAATAATATTACCTTCCCAAGTGATATAAATTCTGTTCGGGTCTTTCTGGTGAGACGAGGACCGGGGGAGATGTGGTGGTCGATCAAATTCAAGGATGTTCGACAGCTGACTGGGACTGAAGTCGCGTCTGTTTCGAGCCTCTCTGGCCGCGCGGGGCTCGGTTGGTGTCTCGATCTTTGTAGTTGATGGATCAAGTTCCATGGCGGCTTCATTGGAGACGTGGTTTTCTGTTAATGTGACTGTGTGTGAGGTGTGGGAGGAGGTTGTTATCGAAGATTGGGAGTGTATCTCGTTGATAGGAGCCATTTAGACTGAATTGAGGCAGGGGAAGGACTTAAATCCTATCACCCCAACAAACGAAGATTTCGGAGAAGCTGAGTTCCGACTCCCAGAAGCTGTGTTGATAAAGAAAGAGATAGTTGCAGGAGATAAGACTCAATCATCACCAGGGAGTTAAAGTAAAGGCGAAGAGAGGCGAACAACATCAGAGAAGGAGGAAGAAAGAGGACCAAAGTCCCAGTGTTTCTAGAGTCTCCTCAACTACTTGCCTTCTGAGACCCCAAACCACTCCGGTGCAATTTGCTATTTAGCAAGGTTCATTGGGGAAATTTGATTAGGAGATGTCTCCTCTCCCATCTCTTGCACTGTCCAAAAGATGGGAACTGCTTTTGCGTAAGTCGCGCACAGCTCAAGAGGCTGCATGTTGGCCGAATCAACTGTTCAATATAACTGGAAATTAAGGTCAAACATTCAGTTTGAAAGCGAAGTGCAATCGTCCTTATCCCCACCAGCTCCATGGACAGTGACAGGAATTAGCAATAACCTGGTTCATGGTGAACTCAATGAGATCCTCACCTTCAACCAAATACCCGACGCCCGACTGGCCATAGTTCAGAGCCCATAGGAACCCCCTTCAATACCAACACCTTGTGCTCCGAGGCAAAGAGCCTTGAATAGATCCATGGATTTCTCCAGTGGACATTCTCCGGGGAATACGAAGGACTTATCTAGTTTAATCTGGTAGCATCCTATATTTCCCCAATACAAATCTCGCTTTACAATTGATGGATATCGAGCATCGTCTGTCATGACTTCTATTGGCTAGTTTGCACCAGGCTTGAAGAAGTAATTTAGGTTCATCTAGTCACTGGCATCCTAGACTTGCCCTAATACACACATCTCACTTCCAAGGTTCACATCCTCAAGCTCGTCATATCTGTATTCTCCGGATAACAGCTACAGTAATATACGAATGTATTTGAGTTAATCTTAGGCGACCAGAATCAAAAGTCCAAAAATTTCTATTCAATCAAATACCAAAAAGGCCGTGCTCACGCAGGGCCTTTCGTCTCCATCTCGGGAGGAAGAAGAAAAGAATAAATACAAGCAAAGTCGCTTCACAGGTTTCATATCTCAGGAGTCATGGCCTGTAAGCTTTTGATCCCGAAAAGGCCCAATATCAATCCTCCATGTAGTCACAGTTGCATTGCCTAATCCCAACTGCCGCACGTTTACTTCGAGAGGTCGCGAGCGTGCTTCTGGTCAGTAACCAGCCACTTCATAGTAGATCGTACAAGGCTGAGGAGCTGGTCTGCGCTCAAAGTGCTGAGGTAAGAGTTCCACGAGCTAGAATCGTAGCTGGAGCCCGAACCAGCGTTGGAGCTAGTGCTCGAGCCCGAGCTAGATCCAGAGCTAGATCCAGAGCCCGAGTCAGAGTCTGAACCAGAGCTGGAGCTACCAGTGCTTGAGGAAGAGGTTTCTGTGGGCTCGCTTCCGGTGGTCGAAGTGACAGTAGCGATAGATGGCTCGTTGGGCTGAGGGGTTTTGGTCTGCAGAACAGGTGTGTCAGTAACAGTGACCTGCTCAGTAGCCCAGGCGTACGAAGTCTCGACAATGGTGGAAGTAGCACCACCAACTAAAACAGTGGAGGTGACTACTTGCGGCTGTGCAGACACACTCGGGGCCAGAGGGGAGGAGATAGGGGAGGAGATAGGGGAGGAGCTAGGGGAGGGGAGGGGTGTAGAGCTGTGAGGAGGTGTAGGGCGCCGGGTGAAGGAAGAACGGTGACCCGTAGAGCTGGAAGAAGAAGGAATTGGCGATGGGCTTCGAACCGGGGCAACACTGACAGAGGAAGAAGCAGGCTCGGTCGAGACTGCGGTTGGAGCCGCAGTGCTAGAGGCCACGACTGAGGCTGGGGCAGAAGTAGCGCTAGCGCCTGAACCAGAGGCAGCACCGGTGTAGAGAGCAGGTCCAGGGATCTGGTAAGTGCTGAGAGACTGGTAGATGTTGACCGAGATACCTGGGTCGGTGTTCTTGTACAGAGCAGTACCCTTAACGCCTGAAGGGGAGTCGCTGCCGCCGCCAGTGACCTTCAAGTTGATACATTGTGGGTAGTTCTGGGCACCATTGGTGTTACCCGCAGAATGAAGAGCGATAATCTCGTGGCGAAGGACATAGTTACCAGATGCGATACCACTGGGGACTGTGATGGTCCTGCTGTTGTTGTTGGAAATGAGGTTGTCCGTTGCCCAGGTGCCAGGCACGTTGTCATCGTTGATCAGACCAGCCTCGTCAATCTTGAAGAATTCCAGAGAAGTCTTGTCAACACTAGAGCATTCACCATTGCAGTTGGCCAGATAAGTGATGACTGGGCCGTGGTGGCTCTCAGGCCATTCAGTCCATTGAAGCTCGACAGAACCACCCGCCTTGATAGAGGCCTCGATCGCACCTGGTTTGGCATCCTTGTGACAGATGATGTTAGGGTCTGAATACCCACTGCCATCAATATAACCCAAGTCTGTCTCAGTTTCGGACCAAGCAATGACCTCCGGAGCGTTGTCCTGGTAAGGGTACTGGTTGACAAGGTATCCCCCATAGTAGGTGCCATCAACTACAGCGCCGCTGACATAGCCGTGACCAGCTACCAAGGCGGCGGAGCCAAGAAGAAGTCCAGAAAACTTAGACAAAGACATGTTTTCTTGTATAGAAAGATAAACGCACAGCGTTAAATGAATCCACGAACGAATGAAGTTGGATAAAATGAATGAATGGGGACTTCAGTCAATGAAGTCAACCCGGCGAAGCGAACGAAAGGTACTAGACCTCGAAAAGAAAGAACAGAGCAAAATGGACTGATTGTTGAAGAAGATTCATTTAACAGGAGGCCGGGAGTCTTATATACTGCATGTCTGTTCCTGCGTAAATGCGCTAGAGCTCTGTAGTTTCGCTAGTGAGAACCCTGCGTCTCCAAACTAATCGTGTGGCTTCCGCCATAGCTGCCACTCCTTAATTCAACCGATGTTTCTGATAGCCTCGCTTATTTTCCATGGTGATACTTGATCGTTCATAGGTGGAGAATCTGCATAAACCAAAGGGGCGGCTGTCTAGAGTAGCAGATAAATGAGCAGGAGGACTTCCGAACCGCCAAGAAGCACTGCTTAGCGGGGATAATCAAAGCTGGCACATGGCCAAGGGGCTCAGGAACACAGTGGCTCGATCATACAACCATCTAGTGGCTGTCGATCTTGGGCGGCTTTCTGTGACGATCAACGTTTCAGCCATTCGGTTGAAGGCTCTGCGTTTGGTAGTTTGGCGGCCATTCTTTGCGATAAACATGACGTCCATGCACTATTTCCTGTACATTTGATATATTGAGTTCATGTGGCCTCCCTCCTTAGTAGTTGTATATCTTTCAGGGGGTACGACGCTTGGTTTCTGCCAAGAACTCCTACCTAGGTACAGCTGCAGGTCAGCACCAATTGGTTTGACTATAGGCAGCTTGTTTTGGGCTCATGAGAGTCGGTGTCCACAAAGCATTCGGAAGAACTTCAATGCCAATTCAGTTTCAGTTGTGAATGCAGCGAATGTACCGAACTGCCAAACAATTTAAACGTCATGGACCGTGCAGGCCGTGCATGGCCGCAACAATAAGCAATACAGCGCCCACGAACCGCCTCCTGAAACGTCAAAATATTCCAGGTATCAGAATCCGCTTTGATGGCATAATTTCAGTTCATTCGCGATTCGGTGACTGGGCAGATACGAGGCCAGCCTTAACACGCCCCTGTGCAATTCAGATGGAAGTTCGCTTCCGCGGAGGGTACTTTGGTGCAGCGTACGGAGTATAGCCGGGAGAATTATTCTGAAACATCGGGCGGGGCCGGCACGCCGCATCACGGCGGATTTCGAGGACATCCTAGAATCTAGCCCTGTCAAGGCTTATGGCTAAATACTCACTGCATAGATACGCTTGCATGCAGCAATATTTAACCAGGCCGAGCCGTTGTGGCGTGCAACACTGTGTCTGCTCTCCCAGTGAATTTCGGAATTGCGTGAAAGTGTTTATTCGATCAAGGAAATACACCCCAAACCCGCACTTATGATCTGCTCATCGGGCGATGTGCATTGGGATGGACAATCAGCATAGGCTTTGCTTCAAAGATGCATATTTGATGAGGGTTGAATTCTTGAAGATCCTTCGACAATCGGGCTGGGGGGCAAAAGATTGAAATGGTTCTCGAGCCCACGGCCTAGACGCCCGATTTTCATGCAGTCAAGCACATCATTCCAAAAGTCTCGACTACGCCTTTATCAATCGTAGAAGTGTTATGGAAACTCAATCACGACCCTAGTAGACAAGCGGCATAAATAGTGTTTTTAGAGCCGACAAGCGACACAGCATCTGCCAATGCGAGGCTGTTGTCTTTTCGAACTCTGCTTGTATCCCTCCCGGTGGCGCAGATAGCCGGGGTCTAGTACTTTCCGCTGGCTTGATGCGGCAGATAAGATACTTCATTGCTGATGGCTGCCAACACATACCGCAGCAAGGATAGCGAAACGAATGCCCATAGTGTACACTCGCAATCAAATAATGGCAATATATAGCGATACTGTGGGCCAAGGTGCGACACTTTAACCCCAAGATGTACATTAGCTGAGCGTTCAAGTTCATGTTTAGTGCGTTCGTTGACTATGTACATCGCAGCTAGCGCCCGCAGTGGCGACTATCAATTGATGCCTCCGGGTTGTAGACCATTGGCGAGGGGCTAACGAATGTCATATTCCCTGAAGGGGCAAATTGCTCATCCATGGTAGTGCGACTAACCTTGAAACATGCAGGGTAATCAATTGAAATGGTAATGCAAAAGGCTTTGTCTTGCAGCTTTGGTTAGCAGGAGTATGAGCCATCTACAAGTGAGCTAGAAGAAATATGTCCCGTGATGATGCGTTATTGAGAAAAGAGCCTCTCAATCTCGAGGCTTGTTCCTAGTTCATGAGAAGTCACACAGGCCATAGGTATGACAGAAGGATACTGATCCCTGCGAACCCGAAGGGCTGCTCACTGTTCCGTACACGCAATATGAAGAAACGGACGAATCACGACTGTTCTTGTGTATTACGGGGAACGCGTACATTGGTCATGCTTTGTCGCAGCCTGAGGCGCTAAGGAAAGAAAAAAAAACCAACGAGGTCTGTAAAGTGGCGTCCTTACTTTCCTATCTTAGCTTAGGCCAGTACTTCCCCTACAGAGTAAATTACTCAGAGTCATCCTCAACCGTTCTCATATCAGCTGTTTCTTTCTGTACGCGCAACTTCCCATATTGAGTAGACATGGAATCCTTCCAATTATCTTCCATGATAATTTATCATTCTATCATCTCTCCCAGTGTATAAATAATCGACCCTCATTATCGACGGTCTACTTGTTGGCCGTGAAGTAAAAGAGTATTGGTATTACCAAGCTAAGCTATATTGGGCAGTTTATTAGTCACTGTTCAAGCACTCACAAGATTCGGTGTAACAGAAGATCTAGTTGAGTACTAGATAGGAACATCTCCAGGAAGCATCTACACCCCTAGTGACCACCAGACCTAACAGACGATCTCCGGAGCCGTTTCCATCTTGAATACTTGCAAATAACGCCATTGTGGTAGGACCAAATCGAGTTCGCCCCTCGCACGTTCCCGCCCTTCTTCGAGATTCTGCCGGTCTCAGCGGGCTGGATCGCTCACACTTTTCCCGCTCCTTTCTTGACTCCACAGGCAGTCACTTTCCGTACCCCAGCATCCCCCAACCGCCTCGAGATCGACCAGTCGTCCCGGGAGCTAGGTCGTGGAAGACCTGCCCTGGTACACCGTGTCTATTAACGCTTTATCACTGCACTCCAAGGCTCGTCCATACCCGTTCGAATTACCCGTGAATCCGAACTCCTGCGCAATCACCGCAACACTCAGTCGAAGGGGCAGGCCTGGCTCGTCGCATCCAACTCTCACCTCTCAGACGGATTGGACCATAAGAAATACAAATTATGGGACCGACGGAAGCGCCTTCTTCGCCCACGTTTCCGACTTTGGACCCAATTATCATGGACGATGACATGGAGGCCAATTATCGCCATGCCGACATGGAATTCCTTGATCCCACCAACCTCGACATGCCTTCAGATTCTGCTGGAGGAGATTTTGACGACCTATTCTCCAGGGTGACAAATTCCCACTCGAATGTGATCCCGGAATCTTCAAATTCAAAGTCTTATCAAAATCAACACCCCCTGAGACAACAACCTGTCATGGCTGCAGATTCACCAGCGGAATCTCCCGAGAATTCAAGTCGGAGTTCATCTTCAGAGTCCCCTCGAAACCACTTGCGACAGGCATCGATCGCCTCGACGAATTCCGCCGCTCATAGCGACCACCCATTAACATCCGCTGGCTTCCCAACCGAGGATTGGATGCACCCTGAATTGTCGTCAGTGAAAGAGGAGTCACCATTCACAATTGAGCCGTCTTATCCTATTGATGGGTATTGTATGGGATCAGGCCCTGATCTCGAGTCAAGTAACAAGGCAATGGATGCTGCTTTTGACTTTGAGAGTGCAGCCAGCAGCCCGAGTCCTCTCAAGGTTGAGAATGGGAGCAACGCCGAGCCGGACACGCCAAACGGGTCAAGATCGCCCGCCTGGGGCTCTTCAACTACGCAAGCTCCTCAACCTTCGGGGTCGAACAATACTGCGGCTGCATCTTCGGTAAGTCAAGTGCGAAGGCTCCGATGCATACTTAAAACTTGCCTTATGGTTTGACTCTTATTCTAACTCCACCTAGGTCCCCGCTACTGAATCACCTCTTTTCTCATTTGGACATCACGAGCAGCAATCTCAATTCTCGGCAAAATTTGGCAACGATACGGACAAGATGTCCACTTCTCAGTGGGGTGTACATTCTCCCTCTTCTGTCCTCGAGGAAAGCTTTGGTGGAATTAATATGAATGGCCAGTCCCCTATGAATGCGCCCATGTCGCCCAGCGTAAATTTTGGCTCACCTTCCGCATATCCGTTTCCTTTGTCTTTTGGATCGTCGACCGCTCAGTCTCAAGTGGGAAATGCGTCTTCAGTCAAATCGGTCCTCACGGTCCATCCAACTTCTCTCAAATCCCGTGTCGAAACCCAAATTCCTATCCGTCTTACCCTCTCTCCGCTACCAGAAGGCGTAGAAAAATTGCGCCTTCCCTCCCACACCATCTCCAAACTCAAATTTATCGCCTCTCCTACTACCGAACCCACACCCGATACCCTACAATTGCACACGAGTCTTGTATGCACGAGCGCCATGCAGGATCGAGAAAAGTTAAAACGAGCTTTTGCCCGCACCGCGGGCGACAAGTCTTTGGCGGACGACCGTCCTTTAGACGGCGGTGATGTCCAGATTTGCGCAGGCTGTATATCACGTGAGCGAAAGCGTGCTTCACGAAAGAAGCAGCGCAAGCCAGAGGAGGATGAACTATTCCAGAAAGACGAACATAAGAGGGTTATTGTTTTCAACACGAGCGAGATCAAAGAATGGGTTGAACCCTCAAAGAGCAGCTCATCAGGCTTTAACGACTCATCGACCCCACCTCCTGGCTCGAGGCAAGTGGAACTTCCGATGCGAATTGCTTGTTACTGTCGCCATCAAAGTGAAAAGATTGGTTTCCAAGTTATTTTCACCATCAAGGATCATTTGAACAACGTTGTTTCGCAAGCCATTACAAACTCAATAATGATTACTGATGATCACAAGACACAACAATCCTCTGCTCCTGTTCTTTCTGGCCCATCTCCCTCCTTGTCTGATGGGACTCACTTTCCAGGAATTGGAGTATTCCCTTCTGGGTCAAATATTGATAAAAGTGCGAATGGGGCATTCGCATCGCCACAGTCGCCTACCGATCTCCAAGGTCTACAGCAAGGTCTCCAACAAAGATTTAGCTCGCAGTATCAGCTGACGCCCAGCTCGTTTGCAGCTGCCGCGAATGGCGTTTCTTCGAACTCGCAAACTCCACGAAACCTTTCTCGACAAGCTTCGCCGACTGATTTTCCCGGCCCGCAGAGTAAACGACGAAAGCATAGCAGCTCTGCAAGGCTACCATCTGAGCTGACAATGACTCGATTGGAGACACCCCAGTCATCGAACTCCGCTATTCACAATGCGGCACAACTCGCGGCTGCCAGAGGATATGCCTCGCCATCAGAACGTCCATTTGTGACACCTACTGCTATGTCTGGATCATACGGAAATGGTCCACCTACCCCTAATCAGAGCAACGATAATAATCCGTTCTTCAATCCTACGCCTGCCCAGCGACAAAGTCTAGACAATTTGGCCCAGCAGCCTCTGACATCTGCACCAAACTCTGCCCACCCCAGTCGACCTGGAACACCAGGTGCTTCGGCGCGCAACGGGTTCACGGATCAGAATCTCGCACTACTTGGGGCTAACACTGCTGGTCAAATCTGGCCGCCTCTCGCCTCAACTCCCAGTCGCCTACCGTCTGTTATCCACAAGTTGGTCCCGGCCGAGGGGTCAATCACTGGAGGAACAGAGGTTACTTTACTGGGCAGTGGCTTTTATCCTGGGATGGAAGTTGTCTTTGGAGACACTCTTGCAACGACTACTACCTTTTGGGGGGATAAATGTTTGAATTGTCTCACACCCCCTGCTTTGCAGCCTGGGCTAGTGTCGGTCATGTTTAAACACGAACATCCCACATTTGGTCAGGTTCAGCAACCTCAGCCCATGATGCCAAAGCAACAACTCTTCTTCCGATACGTTGATGATCGTGAGCTCCAGATGTATCGTTTAGCACTCAATATTCTTGGTCAGAAACTAGGAAGCCAAGCCGATGCATTCCAGACAGCTCAACAGATTATGGGCAGCGATCCAAATTCGATCTTTAGTATGCAGCAGGATATGCAGGGTGGCGGTTCTTCTGGTGGTCATCAGCGCCAGGTCCCTGGACTTGAGTCGCAGGGCAAACTCAGCGATCTTGACTCTAAGATGCTGACCTACCTTGAGTTCATTGACCTTGATGACAGCCCACGCCCGCCACGATTTAACTCTCGAAGTGCTACTGGCCAGAGTTTGCTTCATTTTGCGGCTTCATTGGGCTTGACTCGCTTTGTCGCGGGCCTACTGGCTAGAGGTGCAAACCCAGATGTTCAGGACAACACTGGAAATGCCCCCATGCATCTGGCTGCTCTCCATGGTCATGCTCACATTGTCCACCGACTTCGTTTGGCTGGTGCCACTGCCAATACTCGCAGTGTTCGTGGTTTCACCCCTGCTGATCTCGCAACAACCCTTCCTGCCCACCAAGCTGCTCTGCTTCCTTCCCGCCACTATCGTTCGCGCAGCGTTGGCTCTCTTTCTTCACGCCGCAGGCAGAGCAGTTCTGCCTCTCTCAATTCGTTCTGGGAAAGTTCTTCGGCATCTGGGTCCTTGGATCATGCAGTTAATGACTCCGAAGAACTAGTCGACAGTGAAGAGCTAGACACTGATGAATCAGATGATAACGCTATTCAGATGAGCATATCTCGTCGTTCGAGCATGCATCAGGATATTCCTCCACCAGTTGGAGATACAGAGCCAGGCGCAACCCATGAGGGTGCACTTGGATTCACGCCGCCAGCAGCTGTTGTTGCATGGCGGAATCATATAGCAATGCAGATCAACCAATTCCAGCAGAGCGTGGCAAATGCGTTCCCCAATATGCCTGCTCTGCCTCCTATGCCTGCGATGCCAGACTATCAAGCCAACGATATGATGCGACGCATCACAAACCTGGTACCGCAGCGGCCTGTGGTTGCAGATGGGTGGTGGGATTACTTGAAGGGCAATACCACCTCGGCGCATACGCAACCGCCTTCATATGATGAACTCTACCCTCACCAGCATGATCGCGAGGCTGACGCTGAAATGAAGAAGTCTGCTCTTTTACAAGCCGCCACCGAAGCAGCTTTGGATCAGCACTTCGAGGCGCAAACCGCCATTCCATCTGGATCTGGATCTCCATCTATATCAACCCGCAGTCGCTCTGTAGCTACTGAACGTCCTGCGTCAGCGAAAGACGATCTCAAGGACATCACCATCGGGCGCAAGGTCATTTCACGTGAGCAACAGAAACACCTCCGAGAACACCAAGCGCGCCGCATGAAGGGGCTGGGTAGTGACCGGAATCTGTACTTTATTTGGGTAAGTCTTAGCTTTCCAAGACTAAAACATTCCACTTGCTAACGTTTCTCGCTAGATTCCTCTTCTGCTTTTGGTTATTTGTGCATGGATTCGGAATTACGTGCCTGGTCTCTGGGAAGGCGTCACGGACAGCTATGATTTTGTGAAGGCTCGCGCTACACAGCGGGCTGTGGAAATGGGCATTTAGGACTTTCTTTTGTTTTATTATCAATCCCTTTCAGGAGCTGGGCGTTCTTGTCCAAGCATGGCGAGTACATGCGCTTTTTTTTTATTCAATTCGGGCGATTTGTTCCCGTTTATCTCGCGTATAATGACATGGTACGACTACACATACACTTCAGCTTTCAGAAGCGTGGCCTTTTAACCTTTACTATTAGCATAGACAAATGAAATTTTAGTTATATTTATTCAGTGTTCACGGTGGACCTATAGTCTGTCCCGGGTAATCAACTTTTTCGGTCCTTGAGAGTGAGTACCTTAGAACAAGTCTTCTCAGGGACATTGTGATGGCATCGGGCAGGACAGATAGCTTGAAGTGATAATGTTGATGATGAATCTTGAGGTATTGAGAAGTGCCCAAAAATCAGTCAATCGTCAAATCCCCACAATTTGAAGCCTTTGAAATCTCCAAAACTCCGAAATACACCGATGATTTTTCTGAACGACAATGTCTTAATTGTTACTCAGTGAAACACTCCCTTTGCTTATTCATTCTATTCCAAAGCTTCCTTGCAACAAAGGCAGCGCGGAACAACTACAGCGGACCACGGTAGCCCGATCTCCTTGCTAGTGGCTCAGTTATTTGGTCAACTGATTTCGCTCTTCCTCAATCACCACGCGCTACGGTCAAGAATTTATAATGGAGTGTTATTCACGTCGGTTTCAATCACCTGGTGTTACATGGGAGCTTCCCACAAAAGAGTACATTTCCAAATGGCCGGAATTTGTTGGGATTGTTGGCGCGGCCATTATAATCCACAATAACCGAGTCCTTCTTATCCAACGAGCCTCCAGTGACGAGCATCCCAGTCTCTGGGAGGTCCCTGGTGGTGGAGCCAACGATGATGAAACTGCCATTCAATGTGCTATACGTGAAGTACGAGAGGAAGTTGGACTTGTTGTGTCCCGATTGGAGAAGATGATTGGTGAATTTGAATGGAAACATGACGGCAGAACATGGAAGATCTTTATGTTTCTGGCCATTGTGGGTGAGCTTCAGGAGGATAACAAAATAAGCCTTGACCCACGGGAGCATCAGGCTTTCTTGTGGGCGACAGAGTCGGAGGTTCGGAGAGGTTCGTGTGATGGAAATACACTAGAATGGATATCAATTAACCAAAGAGAGGCGATCCTGGCAGCATTCGAACTGAATAAATTAAACAGCCACTAATGCTCTTATTTGTGACACTATTTTCTAGGATCCGAATTTATTAATCTTCGTAAGCGTTATGAGAAACGTGAAAAGAGAAATTTAAGAGCATGCAGTGGACACGGCTGGGACACACGGAGAAGAGGCCAAACAGAAAGGGACCAAGGGAGCACCAGGAAGTCAATTCAAATCAATGAGAAATAAAGCTACAAAGCTTAGAATTATAGTATCTTGAGCTTATATTTATCCAAAGACCGAGTAGGGTATATACTCTATCCATACGCCATTGAGTTTCACGAGCTGGTAGTAGTATTTAGCATTATGTACGCCCTAAGGAAGTAAACACAGCATCGAGTCTTGGTGAGCGATAAAGATAATAGTGTTTATATACATTGGTTCTGTTTTCTCATATCTCTGTTCTTTCTTTTTTCATGCATGAATCTCTATATGAGCAGTTGTGTCAAGAAACCAGTGACTGAAGTATGAGAAAGTTGTTTGTGCCAAGATGTGGCCTGTGCGGAGCCATAATTGGCCTCCGGGGCTTCGAATTTCATCCTCACTCCACGACTTAGGACCCGCTTAAGCTCATAGCAATTGCAACAGCTTGTGCTCCTGTACGAGAATCGGCATGCTCAGCTATTGACCGTCTCCTGAATCGCGGGAATCATGGACCCCTCGCAGGCGGCCTCGAGCAATGTGACCGGTATGACCCCCCCCGACGCCGCACCCCCGGCATGCCCAGGGTAGTAACAGCTCGCAGTCGAATATACGGATCCTTCTGGCTTGTTCCCCTCAGTACAGTCAATCATCGAGTCGCGACTCCCCTTAAAAAACCTCCATTGGAAATCCCCCACCCGCCCAGTTCGATCCATTGAATCGCTCCGCATCGGCTTCGTTTCTGCTGAGGATGCTGCACGCAAGTCGTCCAGCGACACCGCCAGCGGTGTCCCACACAGGCGTCACCAAATTCCCGGTCTACGGCAAACACCTTACTTGAAAGTATACCTCCTCCGTTGCGACGATAACGATAGCTACAAAGCTACGGCACGGAAGACATTGCGCGATTGGATCAAGACGCAGGGAGCGTCGAGCACTTCCCAGACACCTGGGAGTAGCCAAGAGAAGCATGACGCCTTCGAATGGCTCATTCTTCATGTGGTCCAAGATGGTGACGGTTCGGAGAAAGTGCCCGCCTCTACCTCGAAGTGGGGACGAGGCACTACAACGGTGTTGGAAAAGATCAAGGCGGATTTCAATGGCTCGTCCAAGACTGCAGTCGACCGCGTGGCACAGCTGCGTTTGCCCAAAGATGCAACAGCCAAGTCACCCGAGTTGACAGAGCAACTGGAGGATCTAATTGACAAAATGAAGAATGGCATTTTAGCTTCCTTCGATTTGCGAGTTGCTCAGTACGAAGAGGATATAAAGGAGAAGGATTCGCAGCGGAGCCTTCCGGGGTGGAATTTCTGCACATTTTTCATACTTAAGGAAGGTCTTGCACGAGGTTTTGAGAACGTGGGTCTATTTGAGGATGCATTGGTTGGATACGACGAGCTTTCTGTCGGCCTGGATGCAGCGATTCGTGATCAGCTACAAGGACCCGGTGAGCAGCATGGCAATGCACTCTTGACTTCCAGTAAGGGATTCGTCGAGAATGCCAAAAAGGCTCTCGAGAGTGGAGAATCCACGGACAGCGTTGATATCGAGAATCACTCTGTTTTGGACATACTACCGGAGGATTTCCCGCTGTCTTCCTCTAAAATGCCTTACCGTGAGATGATTCTATCCAGCGACATTTCTATCTTCAATTTCCGAACGTACGTCTTCTCTCGGCAGCTCACTTTGCTACTCAGAGCAGCAAGAGCTCCGTCATTGGGTCTCAATGATCCAGCAACTCGTGACAAAAAACAAGAAGACTTTATAATGTTGTCTGAAATTTGCGCGAGGTCTACCGAGTTCGTCAGTCTTGCTGCACGCACTCTTCGATACGACCTCGAATCCGGCCTACGGGAGGTGGAGAACAATGCGAAAGTAAATATCATTAGCAACATGGTCTCTTCATGGACTTATTCAGCTGCACTACAAATCCTGAACCAGACCTTCACTCCTGGCCTCAAGATACCTGAGTCTTCCATTCATGCAGTAACTCAGGCCGCAGAGGCCTCGGTGGCAGAGATTCGTGCCGATGCGCCACGTCGAACAAGTTCATTGATACAGTCCGTTGCTAATCGCCCCAATCGACCAGTCACCCAGGACCTATCAGATGTTGGCTCACTTCAACGGCGATCAACTCTAGATCACCCCAAATCAGCTCATGCCTTACCACAGCGGACTGGTTCGGAGCAACTTGCATCTGGGAGAGGAGAGCTACTCCTGCTAGCTCGGCGATCGCTTGAGGAAATCGCACATCGTAGAGGCTGGTCCGAGAAATGGAGCGATCTTGGCTTATTATTCGATGATAGCCACCGCTCTGGGGCAAAGGACCTCACAGATGTGTCTCTTGACGCTGACGATTCTTTAGAGCCGCAGGCGAAAGCCAATTCGAAGAAGACCTCCCTTGCTGGCATTGATCTTTCGACGCTGAAAGCTTCGCTGGAGTCAAAGGACACGTTCTTGACTTACTACGAAGACCTCACAGACTACATCATTCGCCATAATACGGCCGCAGGCCGCACTAATTCGGCAGAGCTGGCGCTTGCTGATATTGCCATTCTCCGATTCCGCCAAGGTGATTATGAATCAGCTGCCGCATATTTTCACCAAATGGCTCCCTTCTATGGAAACAAACTGTGGGTTGTATTGGAGGGCACAATGTTGGAATTATATTCGCGGTGCTTGAAGAAGCTCAAGCGTAATGAAGACTATGTTCGCATAATGCTCCGACTACTTTCCAAATTTGCACAGCATTCACAGTCACGGCTTTCCGACAGGCAAAAAGCTCTATCCACTCCGACCTCACCATCGGAGCAGGAACAACTTTCGGTTTATGTTTCCGATTTATTTGAAGGATTAGGAGTCCTTCAAAAAGATATCACCGCGCCATTGAGCGACTGGTTCGCAGATCTATCCGTGGACCCGGTGATCCAGCTTTACGACGACAAGGACGGACTTCAGATTCAGATGTCTCTCAGGTTCTTACTTGGCCCGCAAATCGATATCGACTCGATCAAGGTGCGCTTAGTTAGTGCGAATACTTCGCAAAATACGGAGCTCTGGGTGGAGGTCTCCAAAAGCTTCACGATCAAATCTACCAAGACAAAGATTCTTGTTGACTGCTCCGTATGTATTGAGTTTCTACGAAACATATTTCCAGCTACCTAACCTTCCTCTACAGACTACACTACAAGGGAAATACTTCGTTGATCGCGTGGAAATGAAGACTGGTAACCTTCTCTTCATATTCAACAGTGGACAGCATTTTGGTCTTCCAGTCGGTTTCAAAGGAGCTATGGAATCAGAGGATGTCGACCCTAGGCCATATGTCATTTGCTACTCCCCCGCGGCTGGTTTACAGGCTACTATAGTTCCACCACATCTGATAAATCTAGAGTCGATGCGCACGCTAGAGCTGGAGCTTAATAGCGGGCGAAATGACATCAAGAGCGGCACAATTCGTGTACGCCCAGCTACCGCAGGGCTTAGACTTCGAACTGCGGAGACCGAGGTGGTCGATGGCGAGTTGAATATTTCAACGAACAATGACACAGGCGCGATCGAATTCACGCAGTTACGACCAAAATCCTTCGTTCGGCTACGCATTCCTTATACTGTTGAGGAAGCTTCCACTACTCTTTCTGCCCGAGCAGAAGTCGGATATGAGACTGAACAAGGAAAGTTCTCCTTTTCGGCCGTGCATAGCGTAGTAGCTACGCTGCCCATATCTGTCAATGTGCAGGATATCTTCAAGGATGAACTTCTGTTCTCGCGTTTCACGGTCAGCCCCGCTATGCTGATCCCACTCCGCATCACAAAATGCAGTTTGCCCAGCTCGGAGTCCTATGACGTGCAATCAAGTATCTCGGGCCCCGTCGCTTTGGATGTTTTCCCAAAACAGCCTGCTTCCTTACTCTACAAGATTCGTCCGTCTAAGAGCACGGCCACAGCATCGGGGCGTAGTCTGCGCCTCCGTGTGGACTTTACATGTATAGATGACGAGTGCATGCATGCGATCAGAAAGTGTTTCACCACTGCTATTGAATCGAGCCCTTACAGCCAATACGCGACGCTACTCACATCTCACGTTATCAATAGCTTCCGTAACCAGCTCACCACTGCAGACATGGAAGTCATTGGTCTGCTGCGCGAGGTGGAGATGCTTCCCTACAAAAGCATTCGATGGGAAGAACTATTGGGCGGACTCAAAGACCGCACTGACGACGTGCGCAAATGGCTGACGGCGTGGCACGAGGTAAATTTGATTGATCATGATGTATGACCGCATTTGCCCCGTATTAACTAATATTTTCGATATCAGAGCAACCCTATCATTCGACTCCCCGACCAGCCAACAATCCCCACCCGCAGCATCATCATCCCCGTTGAAATCCCCCAAATCCAAGTCGTCCACACGGCTGAGCTGCAGCTCCATCCAAACGCAGATGCATCTGTTGCTGGCACTTCCCACGCTGCAGTGGGCCATATGATTGCAGCCGAGCTCATCCTCCACCATACCCGCCGTTGGTGCTCCCCAGATACCCAAGAAAACGCCGGGCAGCCATTAGAATGCTCCTACGAGCTGCATGCTAACCCCGAGCTTTGGCTTTTGGGAGGTCGCCGCCGCGGGAACTTCCTCGCACGTGAAGGCGAAACCACCCGCTTTACGATCCTCCTCCTCCCGCAGAAACCAGGCCATCTCCTTCTACCTGGGCTAGAGATCCGAACCTTTGCCCCTGCGCAAGCCACTCCAGATCCGGTCACGGGGATTCCTGTACCGCCTGCCCAGCGGGATCCTCTTCCTTGTGAAGTGGATTATCGTAACCATGGGGAAACAGTGCTGGTCCTGCCTGATCTACGCAAGACCACAGTAAGCCTCAGTGCGTCGGGCAACCCGAATGGATCTTCGTGGCTGGTGGACTCGGAGCGGCGGACGGAGGTACACTAGTCGCTGTCAGGGCTCCTCGACGAACTATGCCATGGATGTGTAAAGAATTGTACATAGATAATTCTACGAATTATGCGAATCATGAGTGTTTGTCCTATTTAAACCCAGCTATATCATCTAGTGAGGAGCTCCACTCCCTTTATTTCATCTCTAGTTCTCAATATAAATCTTAATTGCATGACATTCACGCATGTGCTCGTACAACGACCAAAACGTGTGGATTCAAGTGGGGGTTATAGATCCGTACGGGTGTTTTGAAAATTCAAAAATGACAGCGGGCGCTGATTGGCGGAGAGGCTGCTCAACAAAACCTCGGCGGGTCCATCTCTGGCCCAACAACAGCGGGGCTTGCGTTCAGGTACTGGGAATGGCGTGCATATTTATAAAAAATTTAGCTGGGTGCTTTACGGTCTATGTGAATACCAAGGATAAAGCACCATGAAAATCACTATGGTACGTAGTATCGACTTGCAGCAACTTCGTTGGGCCTTGGAATTGTTGGGAATAATCTATACAGAGTACAGGGCGGAGCCCGGAGTTGACTCGGCCCAACCATCACATGTTATCGGCCAAGCTGAAGGCCATTGCTCTGCTGATCTCCAAACAACCAATCGACTGCTAGCTATATGGCGCCTGCACATATGCACGAAAATGGCCCGCCGAGGCACTCGATCACTCAGCTCACACACACCGTCTTTTGTATGCTTACTAGAGGCCTGGGCCCGCATGTGATTTTCTGCTTTCATCCATTGAATGGAGATCCATGATCAGTGCACCGTAACTAATCACGCCGCTCTTCTTACATCCATGAAACAAAGGTATCGATAGAATGTTTCTCGTCAGTGGAGCCTCACACAAGAGTGATATTCCATAGCTCAACAAATCTTTATTAGTTCGAATAAATGGCCCAATGTGTCCAATCCAATTAAGCGTGCACACCCCGGATGTGAAGAACATTTTGTGGGTCGGGTAAATTTCTCCCGAATCTTTATTTTGGACTGTTGATTGGAGTGGCTGCAGGAGTAGGTGGGTGGCGCCAGATCTGGTCTTTGGCCCAATGGACGGCTTTGACAGGACAAAGATCGGCCCAGTTCATGCACCAAGAAGGTTCACTCTTGCCACAGGAGAAGGAGGAATGTCCCATATCTCGGTATGGTAATGTCATGTTTTCAGGGGGCGTAATCTTCCCGCCCACTGAGCGGCGGCTCTCACTGTAATTTATTGAATGCGGCCCGTATCGATATTGCAAAATACCTCTCCACCACGTTGAACCCCGGTTTGGCGTCTTGAAAATTTCGCCCATTTTTCAGGGACTCCCTTATCGGCCCTTCTCCTTTCGCTTATTCCTGAGGTTTAAACTTGAGTAGCTGGAGACGTCTCTTCCTATTAATTTTTTGTTGTTTTTTTTTTTGCTCTTCCCCGTGTAACCTCAGCAATTCAGGAAGAATTCGGTAGTTGGTATTCTGCCAGCTCAAACCCCTCGGTGAGTTATCAACCCCTTCTTGGCTTCTCCGTATTTGTATTTGTTGACCTGACTAACCTGTGCTTTCCCACCAGAATCCAGCTTGGTTGGCTTTGGTCCTCAATCCTCGAATAAATTGGGATTTCGTACCCTCGTCATACCACAAGGAGAATTGACATTGAGTGAAAGTCTCGATATACATCTCCTTCATAATGTCGACTACCGCCCTTCCCCAACGGCGTCCGGCGACGCAGCGCATGGCCACCGCGGATTCCTCTGTGACCAACTCGGTGTCGGTGTCTCCAGTGGATAGCCCCCGCCAATCGCTCTCGTCGACTTCATTGTCATCCATGGCTTCGGATCAGGAGAAGACCTCCACCAAGCAGAAGGGCGGCAAGATGCTGGACACTTACGGTAATGAGTTCAAGCTCCCGGAATATACCATGAAAGAGATCTATGCCGCGATCCCTGCACACTGCTTCCATCGCTCCATCCCAACCAGCTTGTACTATGTCTTCCGTGATCTGGCCGTCCTGGCCTCCGTCTTCTACCTCTTCCACANNNNCCCCCGAGACTGTCCCCTCATTGCCTGCTCGTGTGGCTCTGTGGACCGTGTACACCATTGTTCAGGGTTTGTTCGGCACTGGCATTTGGGTTCTTGCCCACGAAT
>KZ119022.1:120-22369 GCA_002153405.1 Mycosphaerella populi pn0402 | reverse complement strand
AAGAAACTCCGAAAATCAAACAGAAGTGGTCATTATGTAGCTCCGCAAGAGCGAAAGGGATGCGATACAGCTTTCAGTTTAAGTGAAACAGTTCTTCGCCCACTGACTATGCTCGTGTTCGAGCCCATTGTTCTTTTCACGTCCCTCTATATCTCCCTCGCTTGGAGTATGGTATTCTTCTACTTCCAAGCATATCCAATCATCTTCGAGGGCACTTATGGCTTTGACGTTGCCAAGACCTCTCTCACCTATATCCCAAGTAAGTCAGCGGAGCCCAACAGCCTCCTAGTCTGCGTTCATGATCATGAATCTAACGTCAAGTAGTCGGTATCGGAGCAGCTTCTTCATGCCTCTTTTCGATCTTCTATGACAATTTCTACGAGAAGTCTAAGAAAAGCAGAAAGCTCTGGGCATCTGGCCCGGAGCCCCAGCGTCTCCCACTATCATGTTTTTCTGCTCCCCTCCTGGCCGTCAGTCTGTTCTGGCTTGCATGGTCCGCCAAGCCCAATATCCACTGGATCGTCCCGGTGCTTTCAGGCGTTATCTTCGGTCTCTCGTACCAAGCAACCTTCATCTCCCTGCTAACTTACGTGACCGACGCCTATCGAATTTACTCTGCCAGTGCCCTCGCAGCCTCTGTGATCCTGCGAAGTATCGCTGGTGCCCTTTTCCCCCTTGCTGCAGACCCACTTTATGCGAAGCTGGGTGTTGCGTGGGCCACATCAGTCCTTGGGTTCGCTAGTCTGGCTTGTGTTCCTATCCCGTTCGCCCTGTATTATTATGGCTCGGTGATTCGGAAGCGGAGTCCTTTCTGTCAGAAGCTACTTGAAGAGGATAGAATCAAGTCATTGAGTGGAATGACTACTCCGGAGGAGGCATGAAGGCTACTTTTATTCCAGTGCCCATTATGACGATATGAACTGTTGCATGTGAGCTCCTAGAGGTCATTTTTATTGCATTCCGATCGAGTGTTCCTGAGCATTATTGAGCTACGAAAGAAGAATTAACCGCATCCATATAATAATTATTGGAGGATACATAATCCAAAATAAAAGTTTCATATTTCATAACCTTGGAAAGTGGAATAAGTCGAAATGGCAACGTTAGATTAGTGGTTTTCTCCTCAGCTTCTCAAGAAAAGCGCGACTTTGTTGACAATATCCCCTGAGCTAATTTTGAGCCAACTGAATTTAATTCATCCTGACTGCAAGGTACATACATCTCTTACCTAGGTACATTCCATTTCATTATACTATAACCTTGGACGCACCTTCCCGGGGAATATTCTTGTCTATGTTCTAAGCGATCCATCATACGTAATTGCTTCATAGTGGCTGATTTAGTTGTAAATCGTTGTCTATTCATAATCATCATTGTATCATAATATACGCGATTAGCGCTTGTAGAGATCCACACGTCACCATGCAGTCCCAAATTCACCCTTGCTCAGCTACCTCATATTGACCCGAACAAGACCTCACAGAACCACAGTAGAGTACGGCTCCAAAATGTATGCCAGTCTATCCAAAGGAAACCCCCTGCGCCATAAAATTCCAAACATCTGGAAAATCCAGAGCCGTAAAATCCCACGAATTCATATCCAAAAACTCCGTTTCTGGGTCCGGAGCCTGCCCAACGACTTCTTCCAGCGTCACGCCTTCAAAGACAGGTGGCGCAGGCTCCCTCGCCGCGGCAAAGTGCGCAGCACGGATCCGCAACGCCTTGGCCCGTAGCTGAACCAACATAGGCCACTTTGGACCAGGGTCTGGCCACGAGGGGTCTTTTTCCGCGAGGTCGAAATGGATATTAATGCTGCGCCAGGCGTCTTCAACGTGTGGGCCCGCCGGGCTTAGACAGAGTTGCCACAAGACGTATGTGATAATGTGCAATTGGGTGTGTGTAGAGGTAAGCCAGCGGAAGCCGCGGAGGAGGTCATCGTTGTACATTTGGAGACAGTGGTCTAGGCCGCGGACGGCTGTGGCGAGAAGTTCTTGGGCGGCTTTGGGATTCATGGATGAGGAGTTGGCCTGGCATTGAAGGGCTTTTTGGCGGATTTGCACCTCTAGTTTGGACTTGAGGACGCGGGAGAGGACGAGGCCGAGGCGCTGGATTGGGATATCAGGATCGCAGTACCGCATGAATGAGTCGTCGAGGATGTCGTCTATTTTTTTGAGTGTTTGCGCTGGTTTCTCTTTCTCGAATTCTGGGAGACGCGCATATAGTTGGTTGAAATGAATGATGACCAGGGTAAAGGACATTTCAGTCCAGCGTCGTTGACTGGGCACGGGGTCTTTTGTCCCTTCGTCGATATCCTTGTCATCTATATTGGCGGGTATCTCGGCGTCACCATTTATTTCATACCCTGACACGTTAAGTCCATGGTCTTCGGCTAATCGAGTGTCCGTGGCGTATAAAAGCCACCATACTCGTCGGCGGAGTTCACACTCCAGTGGTGAAAGCTTAAATTTTTTCCCATCACGATGAAGGCCGATTGACTGGGCGGCTCTCATAACCAACCCACGAAGGTTGAATCCAGCTCTACCACTATTATTACAGCGCATGCACATCTTTTGTTCCGCCAATTAATAAAAAAACACGAATCTGGCTGAATGCGGAGAATTGCACTTACTAGATAGGTGGCCATTGCCTGAAGTGAAAAGAGGGTAGGTGCATCGAGAAAAGAAGCCTGGAAGATAGAAAGCTGCAACCCCACCTGATATCGACTTAGATCTTCCTTGGCTGTCTCATTGCCCGGGTTATCAGAGCACAATGCCGTAGTGGCACTGTAAAATATAGCAAAAAGCAGACAATGAACATCCGCCGGGGCCGAATCAGGCCGGCTAATCGCAGCGAAGATACGAGCCTTATATGTCGGGATATGCAAAAGTTTGAGAACAGGGTCAATACGCTGTAAATACGTGTCCCAAAGAGTAGTTGCCTGCCAACGGCTTGGAAGCAAGGTCTTGACATCGTTGTGCGTGATCAAAGGGTTGAGAAGTATGCCATCAGCCTTCAACCGAGGCTGCTTGCCCGGGATACCACTCCCCGTTCTTGGAGAGCCGATAGCCGACTGCAATTCCTTCTCCTTCTCAACCACTCGCGAGAGAAACGGTTCATCCATGTACGCTCCATTTCCGACGAGGAAACCATGCTGCGCCGAGGACGACTCCGCGGCCGCCGCGCGCGTGTTCCGCGAGGAACTAGCAGCGCTTGTCTCGCGCGAAGACTGCGAATTAGACGCGACATTCTTAGTAACTGACTGCGCTGGTGAGGGCCCTTCGGCTAATGAGGTGATCGCCCGTTCTAGCTGCTCCAGCCGCGTGACGACGTCTGTGTCCGCCGTCTTGGGGGCTCGTCGTTTAACTCGCTCAGGCCCAGGGTATTGGCACGGCACATTTAGGCGCACGCACTTGCTACATGGCGAGCGCTTGTCGCATCGTACCTTGCGTTCATGGCAGCGGAGACATGACCGTTCCACATTGTAGCGGCGGGGTTGATTCATTTGGAGGTCAGCCCCAGCAAGGAATACTGTAGCTTGTAAGCATCTAGCTTCCGGGGGTGATGTAGTGGCAAGGATCCGTTCCTCTACTTTCAAGGAAGGTTTAGGTCGTGTGAATAACCCGGGAGTGGGGGGCGCGTGTGATGGCCAATAATAGCAGAGACCCATATTTGGGGCCGGGTGGATCGGGGGATGGGGTCATGAGTTTATGTAGGACATGTACGGAGGATAGATCAGTACTTTTAACTTGGCATTCATTCTGACCATTTTACATGGCCAGCGTTGTCTATCCTAGTATAGGTATACTGTACACCCTCCCCCGCGACCAACCCGGGTATTAACCAGCGTCGTGTAAAAAAGCAGCCAGCCCAGCCAGCCCAGCCAGTGCGCCAACGCCAAAATACCCAATTGAAAAAGAAAAAGAAAAAGAAAACTAAAGCGTAACTCAGGGCCCATACTTTATCATTAAGCACTTCTGCTCATGAATCATGAGATGAGAAGATCGCGCACGCTCATGCCTTTCCTCCTCTGGGATTCAGCAGCTTTGGCCTCTTCAGATTGAGAGGCCAGCGTAGTGCCGCTCCCAAAGTTCTCGTTGATCGAGTCCGCAGTGCCCCTACGGTCCCGTGTAAGCATCAGCAAAGCTGCTGATGCCTCATGGTCCATGCCTAGGTCGTTCAACTTCTCTGTGGTAGGGTTGACAGGCCCCAAAGCAGGACTGGGGAGAACAGACGCGATATCAGGCAACGTGTGTACTGATGGTATGCGGGTGCGGGGTGAAAAGGATGGGGAGGCATCTGAGACTTGTGCGGTAGGGTGCATAGTATCTGGAGATGCCGAGGCCGAATAAGAGTATATAGATGAGGGAGGACGCTGAGGTTGCTCAGTGGAGTCCCTCATGGCTTCAGCGTAGAACTCTGGGGATGTTGGAGACGGAGGGCTGCCCAGCGAGTTCCCGCCGGCGGTCTTGAGGTCATGAATACATCGCTCCAAGTAGTTAACGTAGTCAATGCTAGCCTGTTGGAATGTCAGTAAGCGAATCAAACACAGTAATCATTCTAACCGTCATTGATACGAACCTGTAGGATCGCCAATTTGTGCATCTCTTGGCCTCGGCATGCTGGAATCATGTCTTTCAGGGTCCCAAACTCTTCATTCATCTTGGAGCGTCGTCTCCGCTCGATCAAACTATGGGCAGTCTTCCGAGCAATCTTCCTCCCCGCCGCGCTGGTGGCACTAGGTTGCTTCCTTTTGGAAGGGGCAGTCTGGGTAGGAGCTATATCCGGGGAATTTTGTACAGTATCCTTGGTGTCTTTCGGCTTTGCTGGAGACTTGGATGTGGCAGGAGACTTGGGCTTCATCTGAATGATCTTGCGTGTTCGAGTTGGAGGGGGTGGGAGGTCAAAGTCTTCCAACGAGCGTTTGACTGCATGCCCCGAGCGGGAAGATACAGAACCACGGCCATTCAGATTGGGACTTGTGGGAGAGACAGGTGCGTAATGGTCATTGGATCGAGAAGAGCGACGACTTGCCGAGCCACCCTTGGCCGGGCTGATCGCAGCTGGAGGTAAGGCAAAGGAATCCGTGCCGTCCATAGGCTGGTCCTTGATGATGAACTCGCCGGACATGGCGGGCGTGGGAGGAAACCGTGAGCGAGACATTTCGCGGTATAGAAGAGCCAGGGGCAGGAGTTGCACGAGGCAAGTGAGGGGGCTCCATTTCTGCATTCAGGGAGTTATGTATACTCCCATCCTCTCGTGATGCCAGAGGTGCACGCGACACAACGGGCCGTGCTGATTGGCTGGCGGCCGGGCATCCAGACCGTGGGCAGATCGGGGGGCGTGATTGGCGGGGGGGGCAGTGGAGGACAACCCCGTTCCAAGCTTATCACTGCCCATCACTGCCCATCACTGCCCTTCGCTGCCCTTCACTGCCCTCCGCGCTCCACCGCCGCTGCTCTGCAACTGGCTCGATTTGTTAGGGGAGCACGTGGGTGCGCCGGGTCCATTCCTTCGCTTTTGGGGAGCACATGCTCCTTCAATGTCCGCGTCCCCCGTACTGTGAAATTTCTGCCTATTATGGTGGCGTGGTGCTGGCCTTGTTAATCTGTCCAATCCTGATCGCGTGGTATTGATTACTCTTTTGGGTGATCGGCCGGCAACCCACGATTTGATGAAACGTGCTAGGAGACTCAGATGTAGTCATCTGCTCACTGCCCGAGACTCTCTCCACTACTGTTCATTGAATTGGTTTCTTACTCCAAGCCATGGGCATATAGTCACAAGCCAACCTCAGCCAGAGTTGTCAGCAGTACGCAATATCTGAAAGACAACATACCATTGCCATTGTGCACCTGACCTGCGTGGGATCTACATGGGACCTACGTAGTATATCTTCTGCCGCCCAAAATTAAAGTTCGTTATACATGAAGAATCTCACCAGGATCGACCCGAGTTTACACGAAATGCCCAGAATAGATTGTCGTATCACAATAAAGTTTACTAATAAGATACTACTTTAAGAGTGACAGTTGATTTAACACAATAAGTTCATTATTATACCAAAGCGAATTATTTTAAACAGACCTGCTTCCCTTGAAAATCACCTGTGACTAATACTTGTGTCAGAATAAAGCGTACAGAACAGCCCGCTTAAAAGACAATAAACGCTGGTACCACCAAGCCATTCCGAATTTCTGCCTGGGAAACAGCTTTTGCTAAGATAGAATATCATCCCACATCGCACCCTCATCCCAGTCACTCAGACGTATTGGCCTGGCAGTGTTCTATGCATTGTAGATATGTATGCCAGCTGAAAGAGCAATTGTCAATACACCATTTTCTCTAAAAGCCGCCCTAAATTACTAAATTACAGATAGAAGACTTACCAAAATTTGTCATCTTCTGGTATGGCGAGATTGCAAGTATGCGCCTCTAGGGAACATAGATCATGACAGCGGTCATCGCTACCGACTCGGGCTGGACCATGCACAATATGCCGCGTGGTGCCGTTCTTCGGCCTCGACACTCGAGTCACCAATGGGATCTTTCCAGGCGTTACTGTGCCTGTTGCATGGTGGGGTGGGGTGGCATTAGTAGGGACCGAGACCGCGATGCGTTCGCCATGGTATGGTCCCGTGAAGCGCGGCATGGCGGCCGCGGCACCGGCCAATGTGGCCACTGCAAGGGTGACAGGGTTGGAAAAATGCATGGTGGACAGTAGATCGATGGACTTAGGAGAAAGCTCTTCTCTAGACCTTTGGGTATGCTGTGTGGCTCCGTATCTCACGCGATATGGGGAAGAGTGGATAAAACAATGACTTCCCCAGGCCCACCCAGCAGGGCGATCACTTTATATAGATAGCTTGGCATATAGCAGTGCTCTAACTTTGTCTATTGGCTGGCCATCCTAAATCCGGAAATCTCCTAGATTGCAAGTTCTGTAATTGGGTAAACTTACATAGAAGCGTCGTCGCCAGCCTCCTGTGCTACCGCATTCCACATTCCAGTCGCTGGCTGGGCTAAGCTTTTGTACCTAATCTAGCAATGTAAAGGCCGCAGAAGATATCACGAAGGTTGAGAATAAAGAGAGGGTGAAGAATTGTACCATTCTTCTGGTTCTGGTAGTCTGCTCTGAAAAACGGGGTGGTGAAGGCTAGTAGTTTTAGCATATGAGCTTTTTATAATATGAGCAGGCGAGGTTTGTCAACAACACACACATTCCTGAAGGGCAGCGCTCCCGTGTATTATCTAGGATCATCAACGGCTGGCTAAATCTACCTGGAGTGCAAGAATTACGGTTAAATTCGTGTTCGCTGAACTCAGAGACAGCTCTACCATGGTCTATTCCACAAGGAAAAAGATTGAGGGAATGTTTTCGTATTCTAGATATACCAGTCAAATTGAATTCTCTATAAAAAGCACATCTCTATAGTAGATATAGAGGAGTAACCAGCCAATTCTAAGCCACCATGATCCTGTACCATGCACACAATGCGTTCTGATGGCTGGTTACCGAGATCTAACAGCACGCCACATTCTAGAAAAACAGTCTCTGGATAATGACCGCGCCAAAGTTGCCCTCAACTGGAGAAGCATCCATTTGAAGAATCCTGTTTCCAGCTTTGTGACTGAGCCACAGACCATGGTCACTAGAGCTTTCTTCATCGCCCTCGATGCGATGGCGATTACGGCGATCAACCACGCAATGACCTCGAGTCCATTGACCGGTCGTTTCGATACGAATGTCCTCGGGTGAAAATTTTGATGGAGCCCATGCCGGGTCCTCCGAGGTGATAGCATACCAGACACAGACAGGGTCGTGCAAACTAAGTTCGGCATCATCGCCCTCGTGTCCTGGGTGCAGCCTTTCCAGGGTTCGGAAGACGTGGCCCATGAACGCATCTACCCACTCAGCGAGTGGGGAGCCGCTCTTAAGGAGCGGTGCAACCGCTTGCCGGAACTCACCGCGCGAGAGGTTGTGGCGCAGGGTGATATCAAGTGGAAATAGGCGTAAAGTCAGCTGCCGGCTGAGTTTGGCTGGATACGGGGGAAGTTTGGGGCTCTGGGTTGGGGGTAGAGTCGTGTGGGGATTTGGAGATGTCAAAGCGAAGACCCGAGCTGCAGCAACTGCATCTGCGTAAGCGTTAAATTCGCCCACTGGGGTGACATTTCCAGGTTTGTTGATTGCTCCGCCCATAACAACTACCTCTTTCACTCGGAGGAAGGTTTCGGGATCTTCTGCTGCTGCCAATGCTAAGTTGGTGAGAGGGCCAACAGCAACGAGAGTCACAGTGTCAGGATCATTCTCCCGCAAAGCACGGAGGATCTCCTTATATGCAGGCTGCTTGGATGGTCTATAAAAGTGGTCGCCGGGGCCGGCACCTGTTTGTACTGGCTTGATCCCATGGTCATCCTGGGTCGAGTCAAAGAGGTGCTCCCATGTCTGATTAGGAGTGAGATGCGGGTGCTGAAGCAATATGTTAGTTTAATCCTTTTCTCGAAAGAAAGCTTCAGCTTCATACACTAGTATGGATTCCACCAAGACCGTCCGTTCCATCTGCGGGGTAAAATGTAAATTAGATGAGCATGTTATTCGCAAAGAGCGATACGTACGAAAGTAATCAGCCAGCATTTTCTGCTCTTCCAAAGGCTCTTCAGCGCCCAGAGCCACAATGGGGCGAGAGGCTCTCAGAGTGCCAAAGCCTTCGAGCTTCCCATTCTCACGACGCCATTGCAGCTCCCGCTCAAGAATATGAAACATGGAGACTACATTTCGAAGACATCTGTTCAGAATTATTAGAAAATGTGATCTTTTCTTTCTTTTGAGGAGTAAAGATCTACTTACTGTTTCACTTCGACATTGCCAAACGTCAGAGAAATAAGCAGGAGCTCAAGGTCTTCTGATTTCGACGACAACGCCAGAAGCAGCGCAAGAATATCGTCGATGCCCTAAGCCAAGGTGAGTTTTTTGAGACATATCGATCGAGGGACTAGTCTGAGCTCACGGGATCAGTGTCCAGAATAATCTTCTTGGGCGCCATGTTGTATGTGAATCCAAGCGATGGTGGTCGCGGATCGAATATCGCTTTGGCACCTCAGGCATCTACCCCTCTCCTCCCGCCACTAACCTTCTTGTGACTGTGATCGCCCACACAAACATCTGCACGAATAATAATTACTTAGTGGAACATTCCAAATGTTCCATGTACTCCGGACTTCTCATGCGTCTCCTCGTTTAGTACTCCGTAGACTCCGTAAAATCCGTGCGGCTTACTCCGTACTCCACCTAAGGCTATAGATCGCTCCTAATGTCCTTGCTCCTCGTGGCAGGTGCAAAAGTTTACAGCTGCAAGGAGCGATCCCCTGATCGACCTACCCAGCTGCATTGGTTATATTAATCGGATTCCATTTGCAGAGACGATGCATCCTGCATAAATTAAAATGAAGCCGGGCTGATGGCCAATCACGCTCTCTATGTTGCGCCAAAGCACGCCAAAGCAGACACAGTGGCCTGTTCGCGTCCCTCATTCAACCTCCACCTGACGCTTGGACGATCCCAGAGAGGCTAATGGTATTATTACCGCTAGCCGGTCACACTGGTACAGTGCAATCTACGGTGTAATCCATAGACTCTGAAGATCAGGGTGCAATGTCAAACACAACTGATCGCTAAGAAGGAGTCGTAATCAGCTTGTCACCATAAGACAGTAGCTGCTCCCAATCATATGATGCTTTTGTGTGCTTTGCAGACCTGAAGTTGCTCGGCCCTGCTTGTTGGGTGGCTCAAGAGTCTGGCCACTCGATTACCGGCAGATACCCCCGTTTACCAAATACCGTACATAGACGCCCCCCTCGGATGCTCCGCGTGTCCTTTTCGTCTCCTTCTCCTGTTCCTCTCACGACGTTCCTTTTCCTTCTTGTCTCCTTCTAATTTTCTTAGTCAATTACTGCCGACACCCTCGTTGGCCCCCTTTTCCTTTTGCTCTTGGTGCTTTACATACCTCTGCGCAACCCCAGTGTGTTGCGCCCTCCGCGATATTCGTCTCCACGACGCATCTTCATTTCCTAGTTTCCGATAGCAACGAAGCTCCGCTACGGACTTGCCATCGCCTCAGACACACCTGACTTTCCCTACCCTCGTTGGTCGAACAACATCATCCGTGACATCTATGCACATCTTGGCCCTCTAATTCCTCTTGCTCGACTATTGTGACCGTGTACAACCCATTCGGATTGCGATTGTGCATACCTATTCAATTGTGCGCGTGCGCAGCTGTCCTACCTTCCCCCACCACTCATTAGTGGTGTGATCCTACCTTCCGTTCGATCGTTTCGCCTGGAAAGGCTACCATAACAGTACGTACCAGACATTAGGACCCAGAAAAAAAAAGAAGAAAAAAAAACAGAAGAAGAAGAAGACCTGGCGTCAGGAGTCTCCCAACACTGTCGACGCTAACGTTGATCGTCCTTATAGCAAAATGACTATGAATCCTTACCTTAGCTGGGCTATCGTCATCGTAGTCGGATGTGGCCTGGGCTGGTACTACCACAATGGCAATGCCCCCAAAGCTAAGGCCGCCACTCGATCTGTGGTAGAAAAGGCCGAAGCCACTGTGGCACCCAAAAAGCCTAAGCAGAAGAAGGCGCCAAAGTCGTCCGAGCTCGCACCCAAGAATACCGAAATCAAAACTGTTGTCTCTCCTCCAACCACCGAGGACGAGAAGCCCGAGGACGATGTTGATCAGAAGGAAATGGCCCGTCGCCTGGCTGCCATCAAGAATGGCACTTCGCAATCTCAAGCTCCCAAGAACCAGAAGAAGAAGGCCAAGAAGACTGCTCAGCTCGAGAGCAACTCCCACGCTTCATCTACCACTGGTGCCGATGCGGACGATGACCTCTCCCCAGCTGTTTCGCCTCAGGTGGCCGCAGCTACCTCTGCTGGCTACGTGTCTGATATGCTTGAGGCCCCCGCCCCCGCTGCCTCTGTGCTGCGTGTGACCGGCAATGTCGAATCGGAGCCCAAGAAGCAGAAGGCCCAGTCTTTCAAACCGGTTGAGACAAAGAAACAGCGCCAAAACCGCCTCAAGAATGAGGCGCGCAAGGAGCAAGTTCGGGAAGCCGAAGAGGAGCGCCGAAAGCTACTCGAGAAGCAATTGCATACCGCCCGTGAATCGGAGCGCCGAGAGGCTGCTAAGTCCCAGGCCCCAACCACTAACGCCTGGCAGTCGAAGGCAGCTCCAAAGACCAACGGTACCGCAGCCCCTACTCCTGCTGCCCCAGCTGCTGCCCCCGTGCACCTTCTCGACACCTTTGAGCCTGCAACTACTGCCCCCGCCCCAAACAAGTGGGACAAGGGTCTTCCCTCTGAGGAGGAACAGATTCGCATCCTGGGTGCTGCTGATGATGAGTGGACTACTGTGTCCACCAAGAAACCAAAGAAGAAGACCGGCAAGGCCGACGAGAGCGTGAGCGAGACCAGTGCTTCTGAGACTCAGTCCGCCCCTGTGGCCCCTGTGGTCGCTGAGCCCCGCGTCACCGTGACCCCAACCTACATCCCCGACATCCTGCGCTCCACCCAGAAAGGCCACCCATTGGACTCTGACTGGGCAGCCTAGGTTTCTGTCTCGCTTCCACCCCGTCTGCATGCCATTTCTGTTTCTATCTTCCGCACATTGACCTGTATTTATTACTCACTTGGCTTTGGCGTTCCGGGAGTGTGTCATAATACCAGCGCCTTTCTCAGAAGAGGTCGCTCACAGCGCAAAATCGTGGTGAGGCTCTCTTGTTTGGGAGGACCAAAAGAACACACAATTGGAGCGATCTGTGATTATTTTTTTTCTTCTTCCCTTGTCCAGCTGTATCACAATTCAAGCATACCTGCAAAGCGTACCTGAATGGAACTAAGCCCTAGAATAAGACAGGCCTAAGAGCCTAAATCTAAAAACAACATTGTTCTAAAAATGAACGAGGCGTTCCCCCAGTGAGATCCAGTAAGAATGTGTACACTGTCGTCACCTTGCCCAAACGGGCTTAGCGGCCAGTTTCGGTCATCGTGGCCTGAAGGACAACACCCACCTTTGTATACGGCTCCACCTCAGTATTTACCTCCTACTCTCCCTGCAACTCTCACTCGTTGCGACCTTTGCCCTTTCATCTTTTCTTTATACCCTCTCCAGACTTCCTCCACCATGGCCCAAATCCGTGGCACTGCGGGCTACAACCTCGGCCATCAGAACCCGTTTGGTGGACCGAGTAGCGCAGATGCCGCCAGCGACCCCAGCCCACTCGACGCCATTCGCGAACAGACAAGCAAGATTGAAGATTGGCTGGATACCATTTCTGACCCAGTGAAGCCGTATGTCCTATATGCAAGCCTGCGAGATTTCCGGAAGCACACAAGCGCTGTCAAAAGCCTCTCCCCCCCAACGAAGCTCTCGGAAACAAGGGATCTAGCAGTTTTACTGACCACGTTGTTCGTTTTACTATAGCTATCTCCCCGCAATCGGCCGCTTCCTCATTGTTGTCACTTTTATTGAGGACTCCCTACGTATTCTCACACAATGGAACGAACAACTCGTCTACCTCCGCGACTTCAGGTCGAGTAAGCTCTCCCCGGTCTTCGCCCTGGACCCTGGCCCACAATGGCCTTTGTACTTGCATGCCGCCGCTCAAATTGGCCCAACGCATTTATACGGCTCCCTGGATACACGAAGCTAATCGATTGGACAGTCCCATGGGGTCTCACGCACCTCTTCTTGATCGTCAATGTCATCGCCATGATCACTTGCTCCACACTCGTTATTGCCCGTAAGCGCACCGAATTTGGTGTCGCGGGATTGCTTGCCGTTGTCATTACACAGGGTCTTGGATATGGTCTGATCTTTGATCTCAACTTCTTCCTGCGTAATCTGAGTGTGGTTGGTGGTCTCCTCATGGTCCTGTCCGACTCGTGGGTGCGTAAGAAGTTCGTTCCTGCCGGTCTGCCCCAGCTGGATGAGAAGGACCGCAAGATGTACGTGCAGCTTGCTGGTCGAGTTCTACTTATCTTCCTCTTTGTCGGCTTTGTTTTCTCTGGCCAGTGGAGCTTAGGTCGCGTCTTGGTCAGCCTGTTCGGTTTCGTCGCGTGCGTCATGGTTATTGTGGGCTTCAAGGCTAAGTGGAGCGCTATTATCCTGGTTGTGCTCCTGAGTCTTTTCAACTTGTTTGTGAACAACTTCTGGACTGTAAGTTGCCTTGTGGCCTTGGGACCTAACTGAGTGGCTAACCATGGTTCCTAGCTCCACCCCCACCACCCACACAAGGACTTCGCCAAGTATGACTTTTTCCAGATTCTGTCAATTGTGTATGTTTCGCCCTTGTTTCGAATTCTTAATTCCGTTTTATCCTGCTAATGTTATCACAGCGGTGGTCTATTGCTGCTGGTCAACATGGGTCCTGGCCAATTGAGTATGGACGAGAAGAAGAAGGTCTACTAGAATGGAATAGGGAAGATGATCTCAGTACATTCTCTTTGCTCTTCCGACACTCGAAATCAAATCTGAAACAGTGAGCCTAGAGCCAAGACCAGCTCGACAATTCAAGAATAAGCTCAACCACTTTGGGTTTTCAGCCTCAGTTTGGATACACACCGGCTAGCTGGTAAACTTCACCTCTTTGTAGAGGCTCCGTTTAAAAACTGTTTTTAAGATTTGGTTAATCTCCCCTGGTCAATTCTGGCCTTTCTACTTACATTATTGTCGTTTCTTGCCACATCTCATGCCCGATGTTTCCATCCCTCCTTCGGGCTCGTTCTCATGTCTCCAGAAGTCGACCTTCCGTCAAATCTGACTCCTCATGTGTGCTTTTTTCCAGCCATTTAACATTTCATTTACTTTTCCCATCCGAGAATACGCCATGGCGTTTGATGATCTTAAAAATGAATCTCCAATTCTATAACGAAGGACAATTCTACAAGAGTCAAAAGAATTATACTATTCCGAAGCTCTGTAACTTTTATATAAATCTGAACAGTACATCATCCATTGCCCAGTCCATATTGTTCGAAATGTTCCAAGATCATAGCCAAGTCTTGCAGCTCTATTTCGATGACTTCCCGGTTTCGTGTTCTGCGCCTCGCAGGGTTTAGACAATATCGCTAGCTGCCTTCTCTCCCTCCAATCCTCTTCATACTACAAGTCCATTGGTATCATGTTCTAGATTTATTTTCTCTCCTCGGTGTTTTCGCTTGATACCTAGATAGAAACCTTACAAGCCCTGTTTCTTGAGTACCCAGTTGGTGATATATATATCCATGGATAGACATGTTTGAAAACGAAAGAGATACCCAGCACAATCAAGAATTATCGCTAATGAACTAATTTCATTTTGCATGTAATCGCTATGTATGGGGCCCATTTAAGCACAGATTATTATGATACAGGAAAGCAAAAGCTCTAGGAATAAGGAAGACGAGAGACAGGCTAAAGAAAAGAAGATGATAAGCACAGGTCCTTGGGAGGGGCTTAAAGAGGTAGGGATCGACAGGGACCAATGAATAGGAGTCGGTGAAGGAATGTAGTATCAGTGGGTGATTGCAAAATGTGATGCGACTTTTCGCCCGGCGTCGTTCAAGAGAATGTCATTCATGACGTATCTTGCCATAATCTCTGCACCATGTACTTTTGGGCCAGCCATAATGGTTCCAAGTCAGGGAAATGGGACGCGTTCAAGGGGTTGGAATGTCGTTGAAAAAGGTGCTGAGAATAGGAGGGTTGCTCCTTATGCTTTGAACGCCAAGAACGATAGAAAGGAGGAAAAAAGGGTGCGGTTGTGCTGAGGGAGAGTGTGTAAGGGTGAAGCGGTGGGATCGAGATTGATGAGTGTTTTCACAATAAGGTGGAGACAGGGTGAAGTTTTAGATATCCATGCTCCAACGCCATGGGCGAATGCGTTCTAGCTGGCCGAGACCAACCTCCTCGCGGGACTCATCGTTGATTTCAACATGCAGCATATGGACTTTATTTTTGTTGTCCTTGTGCAAGGTAGACAGAGTTTTGGATATCTGTGGACGAGCATAGACTTTCTCGCTCTCGTGTGTGGATTTAGAAGCAGGGCGTGTCCCAGGAGTATCGGGATATTTCCATTCCGTAGTAAAGGAGTGATCATCGGAGTCTGCCATGGAACACATTGATTCCGGGCGTGAGAGTCGAGCAACGTCAAACTCCTCCCTCCCAATACTGTCAGAATGTGCACGAATGAGCGGTCGTCGATACGGGACAGGCTCCTGGATCTGGTCAGACTCGAATGATTCTGTATTGCTATCATTGCTGCTTCGGGCTGGGGCCTTTTCGTCAAGTCGAGAAAGGCGTTTGTCTACACGAGTACTCCGATCCACGAATGCTCCGGCCACACTGTCGCTTGGGGATGTTAGGTCAAACCGTTCTATTCCGGCCATAACCTTTGCACTGGGAGGCGGTTGGAGCATCCAACGGGTATCGGCACGGCTGATGGGGCCGCTCACGATGGGCGGGTGGAGATCATTGATAGGAGGCGCGCGGGCAGTATAATATTTCGAGGGCTCGCTGCGATCTGCACGCCCACGGCCAGAGAAGCCAATTGACGACCCGCGTACTTCTTGGCCCCAGAGAGGTTCGTCCTCGCGCTGGTATCGCATCGACTTCAAGCGTTCGCCTAGAGGTTGTTTCGGAGCGTCGGATTTGTCCCTGGTATGCGAGCTTTCGTCCGTATTCCAGCTATCCGTCCGTTGATTGTTACATCGGTTACCACCGCGGCGAGCCGGAGGTCCAGGACCCAGTGCAATTTCCTCGCGCCACCCTTGGTTGGTACTGAATGCGGTCGGTTGCGGGAAAAGACGGGGTTGATCGGTAATAATCTCGGCGGCCTGGCGGTCTAGTTCGCGTTGTGTTCGAGAAGCATCTTTCTTGCGTTTCCGACGGTCTATGCTCATCGCACATGGCGTACAGGTGGCGTAGTAGAACACGGCCGACTGCGCACCCCGGTAGAGCCACATGGTGAGTGGGGGAGGGGGTGCGCTTTCCCCCTAAACTGCTTTGTTGTTGTGACTTTGTATAAACGTGTCCAAGTATTTCAAGGGGAGCGCCCTGAAATACACTCACGACGGGCTTTCAGCCCGGGAGAACTGTTGGATGGGACCCGGTAGTAATTTGATGTTCAGTGATGATTGAGACCACATGAAGGGCGGGCCGCGCGGATCAGGGGTAAAAAGGTTCGAGAGTAAGGAACGAGATAAGATTGAGTGTGATGAGAGCCCACGACCAGCGATGGGGGAGGAGGGGGGGGTGATAAAGAGTGGCAAGGAGGTGAAACGAACTCAGGAGTCCGAGGGGTGTTGGGCGCGACGGGGCCAGTGTCACCTTGGTACCTGTGCTTCTTAGCGTCGGGCCTAATTAAGGAAGTACCCAGTCAGCCCATAGCGGAGAATATTAGGAGGATCCATCCACCCAATCGTTTCCGAACGGGGTACAGGGTACTTCTCACTTATTTCAAATTTGTCCTGGCGCTATTAGAGGGCGTTCTCGGGTGGTTTCTTCAAGCGCCAGTGGCCTGTTTTCGTCCTACGAAATCACACGCCCAAGGCTTTGTTGGGCTCTAGCCCTTCATGCGCCCCCAAGGCGCCCCGCATTACTCCAGCCCAATGCGTCAAGAGCGACAGCAAACGAGTACAGTGCAGGCAATCGGGTAACGTAGCCCAAAGAAAAGTTCACCAAATCGTCTGCCCTGCCATGATCAGCCATCAATGTGCAGGAAGATCCTGAATACAATGCCATAGATGCATATCCTCGAATGTGGAGACTACTACACCGCAAACGGGGCAGCAAGGGTGCCATGTGGATGAAACGTATGGATGATGTAAATTATCTTCAAAAGGTTTAGGTATCATATGTAAAAAAGAAAACGATTTTCATGACTGGCTCGCTGATGCTCCCCACCTGGCCTAATTGCGTAGGGATATTCCCCTGAAGGTGAAGTCACTCAGTACATATGCACGCAGGCCCTTGAAATCGAGACTTTTAGGAGCCAGCACTGATCCAAAACACATCTGCGGAGAGTACTCACCCCGCAGGTATGAGATGTATGTCCACAATGCCGAAATCCAGACCGAACATCGAGATCAACATGTGAAGTTTGCCAGGTCGACAAGGGTGGCGATTGCATGAAATAAGCTTTGATCGCCAGCCCACCGGGGTATCCCGTGCTATTCTGCACTGAAATGTCGTAGCTTTAAAACCTAGGCCACGAGGCCCAAGGAATATGAAGCTGGGAAAGAAATTTTAATGTCATCGGACTGTCCTAGACTGTCACCTGGTATGACAGGGACCGTGCCGCGATAATATATGTCATTGCATCCCAGGAGTTTTATCATATGCAAGACTTCCAATTCACCAACGCCAAAACCCTCGAAATAACAGAAAATAACACATGCTGACTTCTAAGAGTTCATGCGTTCTTTGTATCCCGAATCACCTCGCCCTTAACCTTGGACCAGTCGATATCGGCATCAATATTTTCGTCTACTTGGCCGCAAAGAACAACATTGTCACCTCGAATCAAATAAAGCCCGTGTTCAATTTGTGATGATGGCTCGTCGTCTTCGGGTGTCCGGATAATGCGTTCAACTGTTTCGGAGAGCACCAAATTCGTAAGTTGGTCGGTGGACAAAAGATTACCGACCAGAGTTCGACCATCCACGGTCAAAATGAGCACTCTTTCTGGGGAGGAAATCAACATTAGCAATTGGTAAATCACATTTGGTTAGCTACGAAAGACTCACTGTTGATGTAAGGCTGAAGAGACATGATCGGCGGGGTATAAGACTTTCAAGAACAAGCTTTTGGGATTCTCTATGCTTCCAAAGCCAACTCGATCCGGCCTGATTAAGTCTAGATGGAGGTAACCGTAGGATAGCTCTAGGGTAGCTAGCGGTGACGATGGCCGGAGATTCTCGAATTTGTTGGACCCCGTGCGCTTGGCACAATCCCGGTTCCGCAGAGCTCTATTGATTCGTGAGTATCACTGAATCACAGACACTGTCTGCAATGGACTCAAGAGGTCGTGTGCAGTAAGCTTGCGTTGTGAGAGGACGCCGTAGTTTCGGGATAGGCCAAAGAGGGGCCGATTTGGTCGTGTTCGTGGATCTTGAGAGGAAGACGAGCAAAATTAAATAAGAGAAGTTTGCGATCAGGGACCGGGGAGTCTCGCTAGGTTTCTGTCGCAAATAATGGATCAAGCTGTTGCGGCAATTGGAGGGATGGCAGACGTGAAGTTCTTCGCGTGTTTGCACTGATTGGCGATTAGATCACGTGAGAGGGAATACATGTACTATAAATTCTGGAAATGGGCTGTGTTCGACAAGTTTGCAGAAGATTAATTATTGATAGTCATCAAATTGCATGGAATTACACTTAATAGGAATCTGAGAATATAAGAAGCAAAAATAACTTCAAGGGTACGTGGTTCTTGCAATATGGAGTTCATAGTGAAACAGGTAGTGCACGTAGCGTAGTCTTATGAGGAGACCGAGTCGAAGAGATGAATAGAAGAGGCCAAACACAAACCCAAGTCGCGGTCGCAGTGTATCTGTAATCCTACCTAAACTCCTAGACTATAGACGATAATAACGAGTCTAGTGCAGGGTAACTTCCAATTTTTTCTGGGGTTGAACGTGCTGTTGAATTCTTCGATGCTAGCTACTGACTCTATTTATATATCTCCTGTGTAGATAACTAATACATTAACAACAAAGGCGTGGACGAATCGCCACACAATACCTAAGGTATTTAAGACTACGTAGTACCGGAGCCGACACTAATTAGCTACCAAGGAATTTCAAGGGCGATACAGCACTCAGAACACCGTGAATATGGAAAATAGGCCGTCCGTTTAGGATACTGCCAGGACAAGCGGATTCGAAAGGACAGGATCCACTGGTACATGTTCAGTTTGCAGGATTTTATGTATAAGGTATGGTTTCACTATCTGTGCACAATATCCAGCAACGACTGTCCCCCAGAATTAGGACCATTCACCCTCCCAATGCACTCAAATTCAATGGTACGCTGCTTACTTTACCAGCCCTATATTTGCGTGGCTTTGAGGTAAACTGCGCAGGATGAGGAAGCATCGACTCATCTGGAAACCTGAAGCGATTGTCCTCTATTCGGAACGGTCCATTTGTAGATGATGCCCTCGATCTGCCCGCTGGAGATGAACCACCATTAGAGAGCGTATAAGCACTGGCGTCTAATTTTGAATCGTTGGATACCGAAGGGAATGGAGAAGCACGAGATGGCGCTTGGCTGGGCGTAGGTGAAGCTGAAGGAGGCGAAATAGGTGGTGGTGGAGGAGGAGCTGCAGGGGCTCCAGAAGGAGGTGGAGGGGGCGGCGTAGATGGAGTGTTGCTGGTGTGATTGCCTAGCGCGGTGCGTGCTGCTTGAGTGGCAATTGATGGTGTACCATTTGGTGGAGGAGGTGGAGGTGGCGTTGGTCGTCCAGCAGGGGGTGGTGGAGGAGCCCTCGAGGCCGCTGCCGGGGGCAGCGGCGGAGGAGCAGCTGGGCTTGCTTGAGGTGGAGGTGGAGCAGAGGGTTTCCGAGATATTGGAGCTGGCGGAGGAGGTGCAGGAGCTCGCCCACCAGGTGGAGGAGGGGGAGCACGTGGAGGGGGAGCTTCTGGAGCAGATCTCGTGCTTGCGGAAGACAAAGTAGACGAAGGTCTAGAGCCTGGTCTTGGGGGTGCTTTCTTCAGGCTTGCAACTAATGGGTTCACGGGAGGTGCCGGTGGAGATTCGGTAGATGGCGGAGGTGGAGGAGGCCTTGCCCCAGGGGGCTTTGGAGCCGAAGGGGCCTTGAATGATGGTGCAGCTGGGCGAGAAGCTTCCGAGTCTGAAAGGTAAGGAGAGTCTTGCTTGTTCGCACCCGTATCTACTCCGCCTCCCCGACTGCGTAGCTTTGGCATGCCACCGGCAAAGAGACCACCTAGTTGTGCCGCTGGTGCACCAGCCGCTCCATCTGATCCAGATACTCCCTCGCTATTGCTGCGTAGTCTGTTGGCAGCTGGGCCGGACGGAACAGGCGGAGCAAGTCCAGATGGAGGAGGTCTTGCGCCGGGCACAGGAGGAGCGCCTCCAATCGGTGGCGCAGCAGAGCCTCCTCCAGAGTTTCCAATTTGAGGAGCAGATCGGTCATTGGTGACAGCCTTCTTCAGTTTTGTACCACTGCGAATATCACCCAATAGGGCGCCCTGTTTGGTGTTATTAGCCAAGTGTCTCTTTGACGGCCCAACCGATGTTTCTCGTTGACCAGCCTTCCTTATAAGACATACCCGATCTTTGACTTCTTTCTTCGCTGGTCTGCTTGGTAGGTTACCAGCAGGAGGTGGTGGGGGAGGGCCACCAAACCCTCCCGCCGGCGGCGGCGGCGGAGGGGGAGGAGGGGGAGGAGGCATATTAGCGAGATAGGAGGATAAAATCGAGCAGTTTATGAAGTTTAAGGCCGCACATAAAGCCTAGAAAGTCGTCATGAAAAAGGGTGATTGCGCTCCTTGACCAGAAGGAGGGCGTGCGTAAGGCAGAAGGTAAAGACGTCAGGTCTGATTACGGGCAAGTGAACAGCGTTGGGGCGAAAGTCTCCGCCTTGAGCCTCTGTTCTCCTATCACAAAAATAGACCCGCCACAACCACGGTCATTCCTTCTGCCCAGGCAATCTTCGACCACTATGAGGCGAGCTGTGTTAAGGGCTTCGAGGCCCTCCTCGCAAGGCCCAGTCTGTCAATTTTGCCAATTTTCGTCAGCATCGCCACAACGCCTTCACACTGCACGACTACCGGCACACGTCAACCGCCCACCGACTAGTGCCCTAGCTCTACACTCGCCTAGAAAGAGCCCACGGGTACCATTAAATTCGTCGCTAATTCCTTCACGTCCAATCGCGACCGTCGCATCAATCACGCGCAACATCGAGCAAGAGGCATCTGCCATATGTCAATCGGATCGGACACCGTCGAACGAAGCCGTTGTGGCTATCCTGCAAGAATGCCAGAAGCTTATTGAGACAATGTTGGCGCTAGATCGCGACCAGACTAATGATCAGACCACTGCCGAAGGCAATGCGGTTTCATCCTTGTTGGGAATGGCCGAATCTAAGGACACAAAGGCTGGAGTTAAGGACGCGCAAAAGGTCTCCTCCTCGCTGGACCCGCAGGCTGCGAACTCAATTTCAAGAATCGCGACCTCCCTCTTGAAAGATGAAAAAGTGTTCATCTCCCCAGAAGCACTAGGAATCTACACCAAGATCGAAACCCTTCTTCGCCGAGCAGAGAATTTCCCAGAGATCTTCCACCTTTACGCAAATAAGCCAGTGCCGGAGGAAAACAGCTCTCCTATCAAATACCATAAAGCGAACCCGAAACATGTCAACAGTGCCGTGCCCTCAGAGCTGGCCAATATGGCCCTTGACGTGGCTATTGCACAGAGGAACCTTCCGCTTGTCCTAGCTATCATCGACAACACCTTTTGTGCTCCTGCCTTCCATCGAGCCAAGATCTTCAGAAAAGCCGGTGTTCCCTTGGCTGGTCTCGCAGGTGCACCCCTTGCTTGCTATGTCCTGGCTTCTTGGGCGGCTTCCTTCCAGAACACCATGGATCCCAGCACAGCTACAGGGATTGCGTTTGCGGCATCTCTCGCTTACGTTGGAGGCACTTCTTCCCTCGGTATAGTTGCCATTACTACCGCAAATGATCAGATGGAACGAGTAGTCTGGCTTCCTGGTATCCCTTTGCGCCATCGCTGGCTGCGAGAAGAAGAGCGTGCTGCGATGGACAGGGTTGCTGTCGCGTGGGGATTTAAGGATCCTTATATGCGCGGGGAGGAAACCGGTGAAGAATGGGAAAGTCTGCGAGAGTTTATCGGCATGCGTGGCATGATTTTGGATAAGACCGAGTTGATGGAGGGTATGGAGTAAGTATTAGAACCATGTACTATAATGCCAAGCAAATATTCAAAGTTTAGTTGTACGGAGTATAGCCAATATTTTATAAATGTTTCAAGGACCTAAGATATCACTTATAGACTACAGTGAATAATATGTTTGAGACCAAGACGTGATTCATTTATTTTTAGGGTCACTAAGCTATGACACCATCACAACCTGGGCACAAGGTACAACAGCACAATTAAGTGATGAAGTATCTAGTACAGGCGCTTGGGGGGAGACATGGAAGCCTTGATGACAAGGC